>PVQA01000552.1:0-23550 GCA_002980515.1 Fusarium burgessii | reverse complement strand
GTATTATTAAGAGAATATTATAAATCGTAAGAGAAATAAATATATAATTGAGATACTACTAAATTATAAAATAAGTTTATAAAACTCAATATACTTCTAATAACATACAAGTAAAAGTGCTATTATATATAAATATTATAATGGCCTTATTGATACTCCCCCGCAGCCTGTACAAACCTTCTAGCTGACAACTTGTTATAGAATAGATGATCAAGAGTTTGAGCTGTCAGTCCCTTCACCTTAGGTAACCTAAAGTAGGCCTAAATAAGAAGCATAATAGTGAGACCTGCAGTAGGAAAAGTAGCCTTTCCTTTGAGATTTACTTCCTGTAGATTAAATAGGTAGGGCGCAATAATGACACTAACGATGGAGAGAACATGGTAGGTGTTTCTACGGAGAGAAATTGTCTTTACGCGGAGGTTAGAAGCCCCGACGTTAACTGCGATGCTATACCTGGTTCTTTAGGCCAGTGGCCCAGCGGCTTAGTTGTTTACAGATTCTATTAAAGTTTATAAAACATCATCGTCATTGAGGACGTATTCTGAAAGTTCATCAAGCCATAATTGCGGGAACGAATCAAGGCTGAAGAAATGATCGGAGCTAGAGGTTGTTTCGTGTGTAGTTACATCGACTCCTTCAGTGAAAATGTTTCCCAAGTCAGTATAAGGAAAGACTGGTATCTGGGGAAGCTTGCTGGTTTCGGATGTCACTATATGCTCGACTGATTGTGTATTGGCTGACGTTGTGGCTCTGGTGGTCTGAAGGCCCCTGGTAAGAATATCAATACTGCGCCGAATACCCGGACAGCTAACTGTGATTGCGTTTAAGGCCCTCATAAACATATCAAATCTCTCGGCAGTGCCAGGCCTACCATCTTTCATGTCCTGCACGACAACAGTAGTTGCTGTATAAGTGCAGTATGCCATGATATATGTAAAGCGCTGGAAACCAAATGTGTTATCAAGGAGCTGAAGAAGCTGCTCCACGCCTTGAGAGGCTTCCTGGCATGCTTTCCAGCAAGCGGGGTTGCCGAGGAAAGGTCTGTGAAGCAGGATGATTGTGGTGTGATATAGCATTCTGGACCGTTATCAGTAATGATTGATGGCGGAGTTGATCTGTACTTACTGCTGGGCGACGAAATGTGTTGGGGGACATGCCTGAGCTTGGTAGTCTACATGCAGAGCGGCTGGTAAACTCGAACGCCAGGACTGCAATCTTGTCCGCGTGGTTTGGACAAAATCTAGGACATCTTTCCTCCTTCTGCTTCCGTAGATGTTGAACAATATGTCGTTTATAATCACACTAATCTTGCACGTATACGCGAAACAAAGCAAAAGATGTGATGGCCTTGGTAAATAGCAGCTCAACAGCTCATCCTCAGGGAAGGGGTAGGGCGGCCATAAGTCCGTCTCAGGCTCCTCAGGCAAAGCAGGATCCCACTTCGGCGGTTCGGGCAAAGATGGAGTTCTCCCAAGGTAGAGGCTCAAAGTCTTGTCCCAGAGAAAGCAAGACCACGCGAGGTGTCGTCCGAGCTGCATCCACCTGATATCCTCGGACCTTCCAGGTGACAAAGAGAAAAGGCCAATATCAATTGCGACTCGAAACGCCATTCCTCCGTACAACCATGCCTGGGAGACAGACCCTTTGCCAATCTCGCGAGCACTGAATTGTAGGAGCGCTTGTACCAGCGGTATTGACCCTTCGCCGTGTATTTCATGGCTGAACAAGAGTTTCGCTCTTGCAAGTAATTGCTCCGTCAAATGTCGTTCTCTAAAACGCGTCGAATGAAGACACAAGACGCTCAAGAGAAACGGAGAGAAGAATTTGCCGCCGACTGCAGCATCCCTAAGAAAGAGGACCCGCGGTACGAACATGAAATTCGCGTGAACCCACGTCCAGTGTGTTGCGAACAGTCGGCGGATGACGTCTTCGGGAATATTTAGGTAGACTGCTGCGCTCTCGACGGCTTGATCTTCCCAAAACTTCAGCTCTGGTGTTTCCATAGATAGTGGCAAGCGAGTTTCAGGACTATGTGCGACGGTAATCTGTCCCATGCTGATCTGCGACGGTGTATCTCCAGGGTCATGAACAGCTGAAGTGGTATCATAGAAAGTATGAGTGTTATCTAAAGTGCCATTGGTGATGTCGATGGACGGGAGAGTTTCTGTAGGCACCGATCGTATTATAGTCTCTGCGCTAACTTGAGATGGGGCCTGCGCGGTTGATATGGCAGTGGTATTGTTGCTCTGTAGGTCTCTTATGGTCTTCTCAAGCTCTGCGATCTTATCGGCCATGGCACGAACCTGAGTCATAGGTGGCGGTCGATCATACTGACAGTCTTTATTGTATGCAATGCATATACCACAAATAGGTTGACCTCCATCGCAACGGACCTTGCGAACGCGGCAATTGTTACATGTCAATCGGGCTGTTTTCTTTGGTCTGGGCGGGGATTCTCTGCGCGCACGACGCGTCTTTGGCATTATGGGGTGCCTGTGCTGGTTTTATGTAATCCCCGACGTGGGAGTGTGTTTTTAATTCTGTTTCATGTCCTTTGGGATGAAATCGGTCATTGTGGCATTGAAATGAATACAGAGACAGAAGTATGAGAAGTTGAGATGATGCATCGATGAGGCCGATCCCGGAAAATCTTGCTTCTCTTTCAGGTTAGTGTTCTCCACTTTAAGGTGCAATGTGCCTCATCATTGGCAGACATGGAATTACATGAGAAAGTCCTCAAAAGGGCGAATGTTGGATGCTGGTAGCGAAAGGCATAGGTACAAATCTTGCATATAAAGATACTCAATTTCATATTGCCAATGGTTGATATATCTACGCTACTCTGTTCCCTTTCTCTTCTCCTCGCAACAACGCCATCGTAATTTCTGCAACCGCCATTCCACTTTGACTCTGGTTCTCGACCGTCGAAGCTCCAACATGAGGTGTCAAAACCACATTTGGGAGTGACAATAACTCAGGGTATGCCTCAAATATTGGAGGTTCAATGACCATTGCATCCAGCCCAGCACCAAACAGCTTCCCATTCTTTAGTGCTGTCAACAGGGCGTTCTCATCAACAATTCCTCCTCGTGCGCAATTGAGCAGTATAGCTCCATCCTTCATCACCTCAAACTCTGCAGATGAGAAGATGTTCTCTGTATCCTTGGTGAGAGGGAGGTGTAAAGTGACCACATCCGATTTCTTGAGAAGATCATGCAGCGTCGAAGTCTGAAAAAATGATTCTCCAAACATGCTAAGCCACTGCTTCCCATCGGAAAATGGATCATAGGCTATGACTTTACCCTCCATGGCACCGATCCACTTCTTGGCAACAGCCAAACCAATGTTGCCCATTCCTACAACACCCAGAGTCTTCTTATACAGGCTCTTTCCAAGAGTTTGACTCCGCACGATGAGTTCTCCGTTTCTGGTTCGACGGTCAATCTCAGCGACGCGTCGAGATAATGTCAGGGCCAAAGCGAGTGTCAGCTCAGCAACTGCTTCTCCATTCAGACCTGGCGTGTTGTAGACCTTTATATCAGCTTGTGCAGCGGCCTCAAGATCAATGTTGTCGACGCCAACGCCTTGCTTGACAATGTATCTCAACTTTTTGCATTTGGCGAGCTCATTTGCGCCTAAACGCGTCTCGCTGCGAAGCATGACTGCAGTGGCATTTTCTGCATATTCGTTCTTTTTAGTGTCTGATGGTAGTACGACGTTGATATCGGACGCTTGCTCCAGTACAGCGATGGCGTCTGAGTGGTAGGGGTCGAGAACATAAACCGATGGCTTGGAGTCGGCCATGACTATCGTTTGATGGCGAATAATAATGAGATATGGACTTCTACGATGTCTATCGTGATGTTAAGATTTTTATAGTCTTATTATATGAGTAAATGCCAACGCGATCACTACTTTGAGTTTGTCGACTGCGGAGTTTGACCCGGCTGGCTTCCCGGAAACTGTCCCGGATTCTTTCCGGGAAAATGGCCGACAAGCCCTTATACCCATGTTAGGCCGCCAAAAGTATTTTATAACTTTATGAAATGAAACTTAGTATATATACTGCTGATACATCGTCTCAATGAATCTCTCCCGATCATTTTGCAAGGTTCTGGTTGTCAATCGAATTCCATTCCTGCGCCACATCTCTTCAACTTTGGTATCATCCAAAACAATGGCATCTCCAGAAACTTCGCTGGCTGAGAAGCTCCGAGCTTATTCCACGTAAGTCTGAGGACTTGAAAATACTGGTAACAAGTACTCTAATATAATTTCTCGTGCAGATGCGACGTATCAGATGCATTACTCAAAGTTGGCGTCCCTCACGGCGGCTTTCTTCCCAACTTGAGCATGTGGTCGCCTTTGCGACAAGACGGCGACAGGAAGCTTATTGGGCCGGCGTATACTGTCAAGTTTGTTCGAAATACTCAGACTAATGCCCCGAAGCTCAAAGAGCATCATGTATGCTACCAAGACTGTCTTTGATATGAACCGCTTCTGACAAGTTTTACAGATTGATACCATCCCTAAAGACCATGTTGTCTTTATCTCAGCGCCCCATGGCATATTCAACGCTGTATATGGCGGTCTAATGAGTACTCGTGCCAAGTACTCTGGAGCTGTCGGCACGGTTGTAGATGGTACCTTTCGAGATCTACAAGACCATCGCAAGCTTGATTATCCTGTATGTAAGCCGGAAAATGCTATTGGGTTTGAACTAATATGACCATAGGTCTTTGCTCGAAATGTCGGTACGCCAAGCTTCTATGAGGTTGCTCGCCCCAGTGAGGTATGTGAATACACATCTGTTCCCAAAATCCTTAGCTGATAGTGCCTGCAGATCAATGTAGCCGTGAAGCTGCAGGATCCTGCTCTTGATGTGACCATCCATCCTGGCGATATAATATTTGGGGACTTGAATGGGGTTGTTTGTGTACCCAAAGAGGTTCTTCCGAAGATTGTTGAGATATTGCCAGCTCAGGTAACAGCTGATGATAATATGGCCAGGGATATTGCTGAAGGGAAAACATTCGCGGATGCTAAGAACGAATACCGATAGGTGACGTTATGGGAAATGGGGTATAAGATGACTGGTGTATTATTAGGCATGAACATCACCCTTCGATTGTTTTGAGCTGTCTTGCAGAGATGTTGACACGGATTTTACGAACTTACTGTTTAATCCGAAAGGGTTGCAGCAAGTTCCAACTGCATCTATAGATTCGAAATCAAGCCATTGAGGAATCTCTCAATGAGAAAAATTAGAAAATTCAATGGGAAAAGCTATTGACACCGATCCCGAGGGATTTAAAAACTAATGCTTGGTAATTCAGACTGAATAGCCCCAGGGTAAGCGGAAATAACCGGTCATCACCGGATTTGAGCGGCAATGACCGGGATAAGATAAGCGCGATAAGGAATTACACGTTAACAATAACAACTCCGAAATGCTGACTCGACCACAGAATCTATAAATATACGCCTTCAAAGAACCTTTTAACTCTGACACATCATTCCTATCAGCATTTTGTCCGATAATCTACTGACGAAAAATGGCTGCGTTGCGCTGGGGCATGCTCGGTACGAGCTTCATTTCCGATGTTGTTGCCCGCTCCATCCTCGCCAGCAAGAACTCCACCATCACAGCAGTCTTTGGCCGCAATGAGTCTCGCCTGACAGCGTTCGCCGACAAACACGGAATTGCGGATCGTTACACTTCTATCGATGAACTCCTTGATAAGGCTGAGATTGACGTCGTGTACGTCGGTCTGCCGAACCATATGCACACCCCCGCAGTTCTGGCAGCGGCTAAGCGAGGCAAGGCGATTTTGTCTGAGAAGTCACTTGCAACGACGATGGAGGACTCTAGAGCCATTGAAAAGGCGGTTAAGGATGCGAATGTGTTCTTTCTCGAGGGGCTTATGTACCTTACGCACCCGTTGATGAAGAAGACACAAGAACTGCTTCTCGAGGGCAAAATTGGCACAGTCCGAGGCGTATCGGGATACTACTCTGCTAATATCTGGAAGAAGGCGAATCCTCTAAGCATGGGCACTATATACAACTTGGGATGCTACCCCGTTTCCCTGCTCCATTTCGTCATTGAGACAGCGTTTGGCAGCGATGCTTTTGCAAAGCGTCAATTGCATGGCTTTGGCAACATTTCAACAGAGGGTAGTGTTCACGTACGCGATGCATCACTGACAGTACGCTTCGACAACGGTGTTCTGGCAAGTCTGCAGTCAACTGACAGTTACGGCAATGATTCATCCTTTGCGATTCTCGGAGACAAAGGCAGGATTAAGTTCATCACAAACCCTTGGTTGCCAATCGCAGGCGACAATATCATCGAGATCAAGACCTACGGCGGTGCAACGGAACAAGTCATTGTACCTGCGGAGATGGACGCCTTTGGATACCAGGTGAAGAAAGTGGAAGAATACTTATCCCGAGGTGTCAAGACAGCTGAACGACCCTCACCAAACGTCGATCAGAGCGTCGAAATCATGGGGCTGTTGACGGAATGGGAAGCGCTTATTCAAAGCCAGCACAAATAATATCGAACGCAACTCGAGACAAAAGTTTAGGTCATTATTTCAATGTGGCATAAAATCCCCGAATCATCAAGATACTTTTAGATACGAGAATGACGTTTGGTGGAATTCTTTATGCTTCTTCCGCTAACAGAATCGGGACATGGAACGTTTGAACATGGTGACGTCAGCGTTACGAGCTCACATCCAACGTCGTTATAAAGAACTCAAACTCATTCATTACAACTGACAATGTTCCTTTGTGACTTGAAATTCATGTTGTAGCTCTTTAGAAGCATTCTATACTACCTTTAACTCTTATTCAATCACAATCGTAACAAACAATGGCCGGTTTTGCTGCGTTCCGAGGTGGGAGGAGTGATGAGCTCCGGAAGCTCGCGGAAGAGCACTTTCAGCATGAGTATGTTACAATTGACCGTATCTATGAGGTTGGATATGGATATTAATTCTCCTTAGCTTGAACGAAAATGATCGCGAGATCTTGCAGACAGCTGGAAGCAAAGTATCAACTCATACCACGGTGGGCTCGCTGCTGGGCCTTGGCTTTGGCCTCTACTGCGCCTTCAGACTACGAAAGATGCGATTGGCCTACTTCAACGCCTTTCGAGCTATGGAAAAACCTGTAGAGGTTAAATTTGCAAATGGTCGAACGGGTAAGTTATCCACTTTCTCGTATCTACGCATAATACTCATTCTTTTTTCTCACAGAGCCCATCCCTGATATCACCGACCAGCTCGCGCCATCCAAGTGGGGTGACGCAGCGACTTATTTCTTTTTCTCCGTTGGAGGTTTGTTCTTGGGTGGTGAGGCGGGTCTTCTTTCGGGTACTGCGTCCGCGTCGCGCACTATTACGAAGAACCCAGAGGCCAAGGAAAGGATAGAGAAGGCTTGGAAGAACTATCGCATTGATGTGATGAAGCGGGAGATTAAGGAATTGGAAGGCCCCTCTACATTTGAGAAGCTTTTTAGCTCGTAAGGCACTGGGCAATTCATCTAAGTGATCCTTTGGGAAGAGATTGCGATGGAAGAAGGATAATGATCATAATAATGGCTCGATTTTTCACTACACGATTAAAGCAAAGATGTAAACCGATTGAGCAAGTCAATTATAGTGAAATGAATAAAGAGTTAATTGAAAAAGAAAAGGCCGCAAATCTCTGGATTCCCGAGTCATCAGATGCTAGATATGAAAGTTTCATGCACCGAAATGGACATATGGCACCCAATGTAATGGGCCATTCCTCGACGCTGCAAAGCTTGGCCCATCTTCATCTTCGTCAAGAGAGACAATATCTCGCCCCTCAGCAGACGATTTCTCAAGAATGTGCCTTGATCTCACTCCCACTAAACTTTCTGGCTTCTCAGCTCCATAAGTATCATCAAGCCACTGATCTCGTTTCGCCTTTGTAGCAATATGAACCGCACGACATACCGACTCATCCGTCATGTCTCCCTTATGAATTTCTTCGTAAATCATGGCAGCCATGTCCACACAAGATCTATCATTGACCTCCCATAATGTCCCGATGACATGGCGAAAACCTGCCAGTTGACATGCACTGATCAGATGGATGCCCTCGTCAAACAGCTCTTGGCTTTTGATCTGCCCCGTACCGCAAGCCGATAAATAAGCCATAAACGGGCCCTCTTGGTGCAGGTTTAAATCGAGAAGACTAGAAACTGTGAGGGGGCTGGTCTGCCAATCTTTTAAGAACAGCTGGCTTTGTGAAGGGTCAGCTGTATCAGTGTACCCATGCCCTGCAAAATGGAATATCTTGCATTTTCGCAGATGAGTTAAGACATCGTCTCTCATCGGCTCAGGTTCGACAGGTTGCAGCTTCATTCGATGGCAAGCATCTCGTAGCATGCCGACTTCTTTGTCTGCAAAGTCCAACTTGCAATGACCGGGAGTTTCAGCTGCAGAAACCAGCAGTGCTTCGTTAGTCGCAGGAATAGGTTTAGTTCTGCGACTTTGCACGATTGAACCAACAGAAGTAGCGTATGATGACATGACTCTGTCCATAACCGTCTCGCCATTTCGTTGTATATGTCGTCCTGCGGCATGGATAGGAAATGTGCTCAGCGAGTCAGTCAAAACCCACCAGACTCTCTTCATCTCACCCTCCCGGGTTGGTTCAGTGAAACCTAGGGCTTTCAGGATGGGTTCCGCAACGACATCCCATAACCACTCAAGGACTTTGAGACTCCCTCGACCCATAGAGTTGTACTTTGAGTCAATGTCCCTTTTTTTCAATGCTGGGAGATTAATGGTACTGAAACCATCTTGCTTGATGATTATGGCGTCGCAAAGATATGGGCTGACGTTGACCACGACTACAGAACCCAAAGCAGCAGCGCTTCTCATCCGCTCTTCGTCCTCAGCTTGCAAAAAGTATTTAAAACCAGGCTTTTCACGTATCTCTTCCAATAGCGAAGCGAATTGCTCACCACTGTTGTATCTCAAAGTTATTCCATCACCCCAGTCCCGCTCTAGATCAACCTTTTGGGTGGGCGATATATCAAGCTGATCTCGAAGACGGTTGTATTGACTGGCCAATTCAGGGAACCTTTCTTCGAGTTCCTGGATGTCAGCACGAAGCACATTAATGGAAGAAGCCATGACTCCTCGAGCCATCTCTAGAAGCTCAAGGGCATCCCGTGGGCCATAACCCAAGATCAATGAGATTGACGCCACTTCAGTTGCTAAGCCTCTAAACTTGCCCGCTTCACGCTGTATATCGGTATTTTGGAGAGAACGTGGCCTAAAACCAGCGAGAATCAAGATAGACGTAGATCCAGCCCTGTATGCTTCTTTCCAGTCATCTTCTTTCAAATCGCGCCTCAATATGCAACTTTGCATCAGAGAGTGACCCGCTTGGACACGAAGAAATAGCGAAGCACCAAAATGATCAAGAATCAACCTGTAAAGCGAAATTGCCTCTTCCAGATCGCCAGGAGACTTTAACTCTTGATGTCGACAATGAAGTCGGTCCGCAAGATTGGAATGCTGTAAAACTCTATGGGGATGGCCATCGGGCATGGCGTCTAGAGAGTCCCTTGCAAGATTAATTGCCTGCTCGAGTTTGTCAAGATTTCCTGTTTTGTGGTATGCTTCGGAAAATATGCCTCCCAGGTTACCGAGACGGATAGCGCGTCCCATATCGCCAGGAGCTGTTATATCCACACATTCCTGACTAACCCCAACCGCTCTTTGAAAGTCTTCCTCGCGTCCGGTCTGTCGATATCTAAGGCTCAAAATTACGCCGATGTTCCCAAGTGATCTAGCTCTGCTCTTGGAATTGGCAGGCAAGTGATCAAGGATCTCATCAATGAACCTTTTTGCAGCCCAGAAGTCTTCTTCGTCAAGGGTCTCAACATATTTCTCCCCCAATCGGTCGCATAGAGACTGCATCCTTAGATGGCGGTTTTTGGAACCGACTGGCGTCTGATTGACCGCTTGTTGACAGACTTTTATACTCTCATTGAGATCTGCTGATGTCCCAGTCCTCACATATCTCTGGGCTAGACGATGCCCAAGAATCGACAGATGTCTGGAATGTTCCTCGGGGTTCTCTTCTGTGATATTGGCAATATGCTGTGAGATTCGAATAGCTTCTTCAAGAGCCTCTTTAGCACCGAACTCCGTATAACAGTTGATCAATGTACTGTCGTAGCCACGGAGTCGTGATATATACTGGGGATGATCGTAGGGTGTAATCGCGAGTATTGACTTGTGCAACTCGAAAACCTTCTCCATATCATCTTGATCGTGAAGCCTGATAGCCTCCTTGCAGATGAAGTGACATGCGGAATCCAGTATTGTAGCATATGCTGTATCATCTTTCTTTACTGCATTGACAGCTTGAAAAGCAACCTGGGAAGCTTGGATGGCATCATCTTTGGATTCGGTAGCACCGCAACGTAGGCTTAGTCCGAATGCGAGGCCTATAAGCCACTCGGGCCTCCTTACATCTTCTGGGGAAGTGCTATCAACAGCTTCTTTAAGAAGAGTGATAGATTCCCCGAGACTATCCAGATCCTCTGGTAGTCGCGATCGTAGGTAACAGTTTCGGAGCGCAAAAGCCAACAAGGTCGACTTTGAGTAGAATTCGGGGTCATCTCGCGACAAAGTCTCCAAAACATTCCTTAGATGTGCAATAACCCGTTCCAGCTCCTCCAAGGTCAAGGTTTCGTCTGAATTATTTGACATTGTTAAAATGCGGTGGAAGGGAGCATGATATGACTTTCGGAGACATTTCCGCTATTGGTGCTTTGATAAATCTGAGCACGAATAAAGAAGCGGAGTATGATCGATTCAGGTGTTCAATGTTACTCTGGCTTCCAGCTCTGAAATCAGGCTCCCGCAAGGCAGCCTTCCCACCATCTGAAGAAGGCGTCTGCATAAACCCCTCATGACAAAAATGTGGCATTACCCAACTGGCTGGATTCATTCAGCCTATCTGCATGACTGCAGAATCTTATCAGTTGTATCATAAATCAACGAACCAGATTGATGATGACGACTGAGAGCTGCATTTATGATGTGACGCGTGCCCGCAGAGTCAATATCCATGCGGCATAATACGGATTGCCGCATGCTGACAAAAACCAGACACATGCAGGTGCTACACCAACTTAAATACTCGATCACTCCGTAGTAGAATTAGACAAATCAACCCATAATACAATAAAGATTTATCTTTCCCCATCTTAAACAATAGATCAACCATCGCGGATTTGTATCGTGTTTCACAATGTCATATCAGGGGTACTATACCCCCTAGCGCATGTCCTTCTAGCTATATGTACTGACAGTAATCAATAGTCCGAATCTACAACGTCTTTCTGAGATTCAAACTGAGCTGTCAAACATAAGGATTGATGCCGATGATGCCAAGAGAAAGAGAAGACAAGGATCGGAGAGCGAAGTTAAAGATGCGCGAGGAACACTGAGAAGGTTAGCTCGCAGCACAGAAGATTTGAAAGATGAAGTCAAAAAGATGCAGAAACAGATGGAGCGAGAAGTATCTCGCGTCAACACATTGAGACGCGACGCCGGACCTTCTCAACTTGAACAGCCTACGTCTACCAGGCAGTCGCGCAAAAGATCATCTAACTACTCGTACTCTGGCGTATCTTCGGTACCGCAGCTACAGAGCTCCAGCAAGCATGGAAAGAAGGCGGCAAAGGCGCCTGATATACCTGTGCAAGCAGCACCAGAGCCAGGATCATCGAGACAACCACGGCGTCGACGATCTAGACCAGAAGTTTCAGCCCCCGATATGGTATCGAATAATAATTGGGCAACCTCGAGGGCACAAGGATTTGGACAATATCCAAGCTCTCAACCTCCTGTAGGGTATGAATCTCCGAGAAGAAACCAAGAAACTCCCATGCCCCCAGCTACAAATGCACAGATGGTACCTCCTCAGGGGCAGAGACGGCAGCAACCCCCTGGATCCGCAAGTCAAACCCCTAATGCACCAACAAATTATAGTCAGAGCACAAGCACCCAGCGAGACTCCAGAAGAAAACGCTCTACATCATGTTCCTCTAATACCGCAGAGGTAAGTAGTCAGGTACAGCCAACAGGAAGGCAACCACAACCAAGTCCCGGAATGGCCCAGCCTGGACAGATTAACCCCCCAGTACCACGTCAAACAGCACGGCCTGCCAACTCAGGGACGCCTTCGAGCCAACATTCCGCACCAGGTTATCAATATCCCCTTCCAATATCGACAAGTTCGACTTTCTCAAGACCAAACCAAACAGTTATGTCGGGGAATCGAGTGCCAACTCTACCCGCATCTTCAGGCGTGGCCACAGGGACGCCGCAAACAACACAACAAGGACTGGGCCAATATCAGCAGAAAAGAAGTCTCGCTGGACCTAGTTCGGCCTCAAATTCGTTTACACCTTCTGCCAGTTATCCGCAACAACCCCCTTCCCGGCAAGGTAGAAGCCCAAAGCCAGCAAGGACTTCAAAGGTTGAGACACCAAGCCAACGTCAGAATCCCGCGCCGCCTGCAGGGCCAGGCATTTCATCAGGTTCATCGTCGTTTTCCACCAGTGCTCAGCAACGACCTGCTCCTCCTCCGAGGGTGAGTCGAAGCCCATCGAGACCTTCCTTGAGCGGTACATCAAGACAACCACGAACTCTCCCATCGTCAACTGGAGTGTTTCCAACTGTAGGGCCATCAATGTACCCTATAAGCTATCCGGGACAGCCTGCTATGGGAAGGGGAGGGAGTTCAGGTCTATTGAGTACTCCACAAAGTGGGGCGTTAAGACAGACGCAAGTTCCAGTGCCACCAAGGAGGACAAGAAGAATATGGTAGTATAGATGAGAATAGTGGTTGATAAGGCCAGAGGCTGTGTTCTAATTCTTCAGAAGACAGTACTTGGTACAGCCTGTCGGTAAATGTCCCCGTTTTGTGTTCTTGCTCTGGCACGGTTACCTCCCATTCGAATATGTCCTGTGAGGTTTACATGGATATATGGGCTTGGACGCAATTTCACTACATTTTCCAAGATCCAAAGCGAAGTTCTTATCCAAACCTAATTCAAAGTTTTACCTAGTCATCCTTATCATCTGGGTCCTTCATTTCGTACCAGAAATTCAAAAGGTCTGGTACAAAGGAGAACGATGACCTCCGATAGTCATCCATATTCATGAATCTCTCTTTGCAAGCATCCTCTGCAATAGCCCAAAAACAGACATCCTCGTTGATAAACCACCCACAAATCGAATGAGGTTTCATCATCTGTTGTTGAACCAGCGGGGTCTCGAAGTTCTCTATTTTGTTTTCAAGCCAATCCTGGAGTGCACTCATGGAGAAGTTCCTTGAGATCCAAGGATCGTTCTCCTCCAACCGCCGGTATGTAAGAATTTCCGTTTGAATTGCCGCCCAAAGAAGTCCAATCTTTGGTCCAGTGCAATTGATATTTGTCGCCTCATGCGCCAAGATTTCGCCTCCATTTAATTCGCAAATCAATGGTTCATCGAAATCCCAGCTCTCACTGCTGGTATCCTGGTCTCGTTCATCAATCTCCTGAGCTGTTTTGAGTGTCTGCCAGAGGCACATCCAACCTGTCTGACAGTCTTGACTCCAGCTCTTGGTGACACTGTCTGGTACCGCAGCCATCAACTCGGCTGGGGTGATAGGGCTGTGGCGGCATGTCCCTGTTCCGGAGGCTCGCAGTAACTCTTCCACCGAGAGGTTAGCTTGGAGAGACACATCACCCCCTACGCTAATAAGACAAACTAAGATAGCAAGAGGCCCAAATAGTGTCTCCCCAGCCATTCCTGACTGAGCCAGGTAGAAGGTAGTAACAACAAGAGCATGGAGAGGTCCTAGCTTCAGTTCCAGGCCACACTCTGTGCAACGCCGGATGAATAGGCCACTCAAAGTGTTTACATCGGGTGACATTCTGGACCCAAAAAGCACGATAATGGCGTGGCATATTGCTTGGAGAGATGAATGGCAGAATGGGTGCTTCCACCGGTTCGGAATCCGTGCATATCCCTCCGCGAAAAGCTGACGAACCTCTGGGGAGTCAGCATCCCATCTACCACAGATATCCTTTTCTTCGCCTGGAAAACGTGAAAGAGGATTGAATCCGTAGCTCACTATATCGGGCTGAATACGTGTATGTGAACGCAGAACCGAAATCATCAGGTTGTCGAGAACGGTGTGTCCAAGACCATCAATATTGTCACTGGGACGATATGGCCCACCCATGATAGAAAATAGTTCGCTCAATACCGAACAACATGAGTCTCCCCCGCTTATAAACGATGCAGCGAGGTGGAATGGGAAGATAGAGCGTAACTCCTTTGCCGCCTCGCTCTCGTTCTCCTGCATTAAGCTATATATAAGCTCACAATTGCCTGACATAATTGCCAGTTTCCAAGAATCCAGTTTGAGTGCAACTGGATTGTCATTCAAGGACTGGATGATGTTCGCATGGGAGAGTGGTAAGCTATCAGCTTGGACATTTGTAAAGCTTCCAGAAACTATTGAATCATGGATCGAGTCTTGGAAAGAGGCAGGCGGCGTATCTGCATTAATGTTATCGGCTGGAGAGGGGATATATGAGATGTCGGGAACATGAATGGCCCAACGGCACTGCTGAGTGGGAACATTGGAAATACTGAAGGCCTGAGAGCCTCCTTGTAGAACAGGGCTTGGAGGTGAGTTGAGGTAGAGTGTCCAAGGGCTATTGGAGTCCCAGCCTCCCGGAGTCCTCATTGAGGGCGAATCCAGTCGGATAATGGATGGATTTGAGCCCCAGTTCTTCGCAGTAGTATATCCGTGCATATATAGTTCGTGAAAGTAATCAACACAAATCCTGCAGTCCGTTAGATAGCGGAATCTTCTCTAGCACGTGAGATAGGTATATCATGATCACAACTTACTTTCGATCCTGCTGATTCATACTGACCATGAGCTCCTGGAGTCGACCTTGAAGAAATAAACTGGTTCGGTTATCTCTTGCCTTCTGATAGAAAAGCTCCAAGTTAGGCGACGGTTCGTCTGCTACTTGGTCTTGTGATGTTACTTCAGGGCTATTGATAATCAAATATCCCGGCGTAGCTGGCTGCTTCCCGTATGGGGAGGGTTGGTCATGAAATTTGGGCAAGGCAGAAACGAAAGCAGAGTATGGAAGGTTCCACGACGAAAGCCTGATGCAGGCGTCAATTCAAGCAATAAATTAGGAAGGGAAGACATGGAATTTACCATCCGAGCTGCATAGCTTCAGGGTCTACGGCCGAATCTTTGCCTTTGAGATGTCTCTTGACTTTGCGTGGATTGAGGGGCTCTTCTTGGCCACCGCGCTTGATTCCAATTAGAGAAGTACTCATGCCTTCTTTTGATTTTCTTAGAAGAGCAAGTGCAATCTCATCAAGCTGGGCACTAGTGAGCCTTCGGTCACTGACACCCCAAGCACGAAACCTGTGCGGATATTCCGAGGCTCTGTCAAGAGATTGATAAGCATTGCCAAAGCAAGAAACCTTTTGTAGAGATGCAAACCTACGCAGCGAAGAAAGAATAGTGGTTCTTCATATGAGACACTATATGGGCATGCTTTGTTGGCTTCCCGTTCCCGCCATAGTTGCCCAGGTACAGCGCGACAATGACTGGCTTGAGCCGTTCCCATCGCTCTTCATGGTTGCACCCGAGGAATTTATCCTCCTCAGATCGCGGGAACAGCTCTGGTGGTAGATTGTTCATATTTCGATCAGGGGAGAAAAGCTGATATGCAGCAGATGAATATCAATGAAATGAGGAAATAAGGTATAGAAGTTGACTCGGAAAGACGAGGCTTGATAATCTCGGTGAGATGAAGAATGTTGGGGATAAATCACCAGCAGCAGACCTGTCTTAAGAAATGTCAGAATCAGGCTGCCGCGTCACGCTTGGGCATCTTCTTTTGCGAACCACCAACACAAGGCAAAAGCTTGTGTATCACAATGCCCAAGCCAACCTGGCATTAAGCGGGCCTACAAAGCGTCATGGACCAGTCCCAGTGGCACACTCAAGCCACTGGCAGTTGGCATGCTTTAGAGCATGGATGATCGTCTGAGGCTGAGGTTCTCAACAATGGTAACGGTACAAAGAGTGGGGCGATCAAAACGTCAAGAACCTATAAGACAGTGTTACAAAACGTCACCCGCGAATCAGCTCAATCTACACACATTATTCATGTTTCAGGGGCATCCCACTTCATGTCAGCTCGCCGCCACCCCTCTTGACAAAACGTCGCTGGCCAATTAGATGTGTCAATATTCATCATCAAATTATCGTTTTTTAAAGTTGGAAGTCAGAAAATTGGAAGTCAGATGCGTTGAAAAGTAAAATCAGGGCTTAGGAATACCGAGTTTCAAACAAGCTTACGCTTGAACTGGCCAATGATGAGATTGCCATGAATACAAAGTCGATTCTAGCTGCAGACCCAGCTTTCAGTCTGATGTCATACTGCACTTGGCTTGATATCTGTCTTGTAATTTCGGTGTGAAATTGTGAGGCGGCAGCAAGGGATCAGATGAATGTCCTACCAGCTTGCTTGTGCTAGCCCCGGCAGTCGCCCAATCTCAAGGTGACGGGTCGTAATGTACCTCCAACAGAGCTCATGTCTTAATTCTCTATATAAGGATGCTTATCAGCGCTATCAGAGCTCACGCTTCCTCCTCAAGCACTTATCCCTCATCCAGAAGCACACAACTTCACAAATTTTGGCTGCCCTTCTTTTATTACCATCTATCTATTCAAGTCTTAATCTACATCACTGACAGGAGCAATATGTCTTCAAACATGGTGTAAGTCTCATATGGCTAGCCTTAGGTACACAACGATCAATACTGATTTATATTGTTACAGAGTATCCTCCGATGTTCAGAGCCTCAAAGCGAACCGAGGCTCCTCTACGCCCTCTTCCAGCAAGGACAAGGAATCACTTGCGGATGCCGCGGTCAACTTCCCAGATACAAATGTGGTTTCACATGGCGAAAAGACAAAAAGACAGAATCGGGACTTGGCCGGCATCGGATCACATTTTGTCACTAGTACGTTGAGTTTAAACACATAGCTGCCACTAGAGTAACTATTCGACAGCCGCTAACAACATCCTATCATAGACCCTCCACGGGAGCCATCTCTCTTGTGACACATACATCAGATAGAGCCTAGATGCTGGAAGAATTCAAGACACCTACCTTTATGCATTAAAGTTCCAGACGTGATGTTGCCCTTTTTCATATCGACTGTTATGACTACTCTATGTTAATACCGATTGTGGTTTAATACGGCTCGTCTAATATCGTCCCCGCTTGCCAAATGCATTTCAATACTATCACTAAGAACACCACCCCGGGCGTTATCGCAAACCATTAATCTCTTACATTTACCTTGCTCGCAAAGCCTATCCTATTGCCAAGTGTCGGTAGGCTGGAACAATCTGCTTGGGACCTGTGGTAGACCAGCCGTCGTGGGGGGGAGGCTTCCAAGTCTCACAACCGCGCTTGGACAGCAACAAAGTGAGGCCAAGTATGACAAGGAAGATGGGGCGGATGAGGTTCTGGTTCATAATCCTCCTCGGGAAAGCCCCGCGAACGGACACGCTGAACCCAGCAAGGAGTAATGTTTGTGCCAGTTGATATAGCCCTCGCCATGTATATAACCATCACGGGAGGTTCTCCTCCGGGATAATATGTCCGTAGGCTCAATTCACATTGAACAAATATGAAAAGGCTCATGCGATACTCTTACTGGTCATGTGATATGCCGATACTCGATAAGATAACGAACAAGCAGAGTTCGGCTCCTTTGGAACAAATCTCCCGAATCTCAAGCAAAGCAAAATTAACGTTGCATTAATTAAGAATCGGGTCAATGCGGAATTTTACTTAAGCTTATCTATGTACCTCCCTATTTCGGTAGTTCCCTGCGCCTATCCCCCAATGTTTTAAGGTATCATTGACGCCAAGCATACCCCTCAGTTCGTCAGTGACTTTGTCGCATCAACTCGGTTAGAATGCGGAGGTCATTGATAATAACAAATCCTTCTTGATGTCACGATGCTGTGCTGCAATGCGACGATCTCGGTTGCGCAGACAACGGGTTCAGAATAAGCTCCGGCCAACGGCCGCCGAGGCCGATGTAACCGGAATCTTAAATTTCTAATATTTAAAGTCTCAGCCATGTTTTCCCGGTGTGTTATGACTTTACCCAAATCTCATTAGAGTCGCTTAGAGTCTGTCCAAAATGGTACATCACGCCGTCGTGTTCGTGGCTCTCGCAACGATTGCCGCTGCTCAGTCAGGTGGTATTCAGAGAGGTCTCCAATATGGTGAGAACTGGTCCCCAACGACGAAAGATTCTGAGCTTGTCTCTGCCAACTTTCCCGATGTCAACATTACTCTGCGATCTCCAGCATTCTTGAACCCAGACACGGTGCCTGCTCGCTTCTCAAATGGCACAGAGGGACCAACTGATGACATCGAGCTGGGTAAGTCACCGCTTAATATGAAACATGCGAGCAATTTGATTAATGTTATCTTGTAGACTACTTCATCCGCAATTTGGCTCAGAAGCATGAATGGATGACCTATGAGTCTGCATCTTTCCAATCCGAAGAAGGTCGTGCCATCCTATACGTCTTTCTGTCCTTGCCAAGCACCAATTCTACAAGCGACAAGCTTCGCGTTTACATCCAAGCCGCAATTCATGGCAATGAGCCAGCTGCCGATCAATCAGTTCTTGCATTTCTAGGCAAAATGGATGCTGAGCCTTCGTGGGCCAAGTCGATCTTGGAAAAGATGGATATTAAGATCCTACCTCGATATAATGTTGATGGCGTTGCTTATTTCCAGAGACAGCTCGCTTCAAACCTTGATCCTAATAGAGAGCACATCAAGCTTATGCGCGGTCAGTCAAGAGAGATCAAGCGGGTTCTCAGTGAATGGAATCCTCATATTGCTCTTGATATGCGTAAGTACCCATCACTACCATCTCAAAAGGCGATGACTGATCCTCCGTGTAGACGAGTTTACCGTGCCCACCATCTACGGTGGACATTATCAGCACGGCGCCGATGCCCTTCTCTCAGGCGGTATCAACCCTAATATTCACCCAAAGATCCGGGAGCAGCTACTCGAATTCTTCATCCCAGCTGTTGGCGAGAAGCTTGAGTCGCACGGCCTTCGCTGGGAGCCTTACGTGACTGGTCGTTCAAATCGCACGGAAGGTTCACGCATCCGCTTTACTGAAGCCGTCACCGAGGCACGAACAGGTCGCAACGCTGTTGGTTTGACGCAGACGATCTCCTTTTTGCTCGAGATGCGAGGAATTCGCATCGCTGATCAGCATTTCCAACGACGTGTCGCAACCGCTCTTATCAAGATCCAGACCATCCTCGAACTCGCCAGAGACAATGCTGACAAGGTCAAGTCTATTGTCGAGGACGCGCGTGACGAGTTTATCAACAGCGATGAGGATATCGTCATCACAGATTCCTATGTCCCTGAAAACCGGACATTTACTATGATCGATACTCGCAACGGCAGTGTTGTGCAAGTCCCAATTGACTTCCAACGAACAACCCCATCAATTGCCAATCTTACCAGGCCTAGACCTGAAGCCTATGTTATTCCACGAACTTGGTCTGACGTTGCCGAGAGACTTGAAATTCTCGGACTGAAGGTGGAGAAGATGAACTACGAGTTCAGAAGGACTTTGGATACCCTGACGATTGAGACTTCGGTTGTCGACCCAGAGCTATACGAAGGTACATATCTCAATACGGTTACCACCAACTCAACCAGTCGAGAAGTAGTGTTGCCGGTAGGAAGTTACTACGTAAGCACCAGGCAACAAAATGCCGCTTTGGCTTTCATTGCTCTTGAACCGGAAAACATTGACAGCTATGTCAAGTTCAACATCATTCCGGTTGAAGCTGGTATGGAATATCCTGTATTTAGAATTCCTCGCGAATGATAACGAAAGGAGGATATTGACAATAAATCATTATGGGAAATGGCGGGTTTTTGGCCTGAGTGGTGGGAATACAGAAAGGCTTTATATGGTGGTCGGCCTCGAGATTGGTGGATTGACATTGTGAAACAAATCATGAAGGAGCATAACGCTATAACAGAGGTTGACATGGACATTAAGATGTTTTAGACTTGTTCTAATAACACGACAGTGTCATATCTCTAACACTAGCAGATTCTTCTGGTGTAGTGATAGGCTAGGAGAACGGCTCGTATTCTCGTGCTCCCGAGCATACCACATCAACATCTATACCACTGACCTTCTCAGAGACCTTTCCACTTGATCCCCCAAAGCGGAGAAGAAATCCACCATCAGCATCTGAAGTAACTATTGGCTGCCATCCCAACTTCTCCGGGCAATTATACAGGTCTTGAAGAAAGGCTAGGATATGATCCTCTAGTGAGTGACTAACTTTGACCTGTAAATGCGTGGTATCCGCAACATGATCCAACAGCCCATACGTTCCAAAGATCAATGGCGTCTCAGCACCATGATAGATTCCAAGCCATTTGTAATAGTTCGAGTTGGGAAACTCGGCTGCGTATTGAAAGCTATAAACAGGGATGCCCAGTCTGTTTCGATACGAAGTCAAGTTTAGCAAGGGACAGACTGTAAAGGGGATTGTTCCGGATTGACTGCGTCTTGATCGTAACATTTAGCAAGATTTTTTGGTGGCCATGGCAGAAGGGATAAGAACTCGTTGGGGTTCATTGACAGCATCACTGGCTAACGTGCAAGCTTTCCTGCTTTGCCCGAGCTTTGTAATCGGAGAAGAAGATATGATCATTGATTGTCAAAGCAAAAGTCAGTGGTGGTGCCACGCCGCGATCACCATTTTGTCCGATAGAGTTGATAATCTAAGTTGCAGAGACTTGCCACATGCAATCGAGCTCAGCAGAACCATCTTCATCCTTGCAACCACTGCCGCATGGGGCTTCTCACAACCAACATGCTTCGCCACGAAGCTGAAGTCGGAATGGGTAGAGTCGTTAGCCACGACGACTGACGGAGTTCCAAAGACTTCTCCCGAGTTCATATAGTACGACTGTGCAATTGGATCATCATGCCAGGCATACGCATGTATCTCAGCGCTCATGCCTCCTGCCAAACGACCCCATTGCATGATGCGCTCTGGGTTTCCTCCAAAAGCGGCGATATTCTCGTGGACCCATTCCAGTGAGGCCCGGGACTCAAGGTTCAAGTGCCTCATTTATAAGTCCTTCTAGATGTGCTGCACTTGATTCAATTTTTGGAAGTTCAGATACCTCCCGCACGCCATTCACTGCAAAGTTATCTCAACGTTGCACCTCAGCTCAGTCAGAAACCGTCGATCTCATATCTATCCGATAACCATCGGTCACTAACAGCCTTACAGGCGCCGAAAGAAAAATAGTAAGAGGGCATAAAGCACAACTGCAGATACAAGTTACATTAACCATAACAGAACCAAAAACTAAGCAATTTCCTAATCAAGTCAATAACTCCAACTCTCATCCCACCCATAGCATCCTCACAGACCCCAAGGTCCCTCGGTATCACGGAAAACCTCCTCATACCACTGCTGGTTCGGCCCCTTGGGCGCCTTCTTCGTATGTCTACAAATATCATGAAACTTCATCTTCTCCAACCTCTGGTCCACTACATAATGATCATTCATCCGTCGCGGGTATCTACTCTCATGCTCTGCCGCCGCACCCCAGTACCTAATTCTCCCCTCGTCCACTTTGACCGTTGCGAGCGGATCCTCAGGATCTCCCTTCTTGGATATCTGAGCATGAAGAAGTGCTCGTAAATATTGGTAGTACCATGGTTTATCCCACCATGTTGAGCGTCGCCTTTTCAGGCCGTTCATGCCGTTGTGGTGGAGAATGACGGGGACGGTTTCCAGGAAGAAGTCGGCGTAGACAGGCATGTTTGTCCAGTTTGAGCCTGGTTTGAGAAACTCAATTGGGTTTGGTGCAGTCTTGAGATCTTCAGGTAGACCTCGCAGTCTTGTTGGGGAAATTCCCAAAGCTGCAGAGTGTTCATCGATAAGCGCCTGATCACCCAGCGTGACAAATGCACCGTGATCTCGATTCTTATCGTCTTGTGTCCACTGAGTCTGCATTGATATCTCCTGACCATAGTCAAGGCCAATGTGATACTCAAGTTTCCTCTCGAGCATCTCTCCCACGACACGTCTCGGCTTTCCGTGCTCCCTCTGATATTTTCGGTAGATCTCCTGCTCCACTACAACCTCGCCAGTGAGGGCTTGCTCACTGTGCATCTTGATTCCTTGGCCAATACCTGACTCCATGGTAAACAGCGCCCGCCGAAACATGCGCCTCATATCGCCAGCAGGACCAATGTAGACGCCTCCGTTGATCCATCTTGGCCGATTCGTCTGCCAATGCGTTCCATCCTTCTCGGTCTCTTCACCGTAGAGGTCCTCTCGCAAGGGACTCAAGGGCCATTTGTCGCAATGAATGTTGATACCCTTGTCGGCAAGCCCGGAATAACACTTCTTTCCGGTAGCCACGAGGATAGTCTGTTGCATCGGCATGGATCCTTTTCTATTCCATTGCTTGCGCAATCTCTCCTCGGCCTCTTTATTGATCCTGTGATATCGCTCGAGCATGATTTGAGCTGGTAATTGAAACCAAACATCATAGCCATCGACGATAAGCACGATATCATTGTCGCTCAATTTTTCAGTCTGGTGCGCGTCTGGATGCATAACTGCATCGAGATACTTGACGATGCCAACAATCTTGGGCAGATTATGACCGCCGTTCCAGTGGGAAATAGGCCGGTGGTCAATTCCCCAATTGAGAATGACAGGACTTGGGTAACCGAGTGAGATGCCGGTGATGATCGTTTTGCAGAGGTCGGGGCTTGGCCCAGTGGCGGGTATCACGAGGGCGAAACGACGGTCTACATCTTGGGGTTTGGGAGGGCGAGTAGTTGTCCGAGTTGATGAGTCCCAAGGGCATAAAAAGATGAGGGATAAAGCGGAGATGACAAAGACAATGGCTGTAATATGAACCCTTTGAAGCTTGGCAACATTTGTGAGCTCTGAAAGGTTGGGGAGCTGTCGAGCTCTCGGGATTTCCAAAGCGACACCCATGTTGAATGCTGAAATTCAGTCAAGAAGGCTTGAAAGTTTGATGGAGGCTTGAGTCCCAGACCTTTATGAACATTCTTATGGTAATAACACGTATCTGCCCCTTTGATCAAAGCAAGGGAAGGGAAAAGGGGTAAAATTCCAATTCATTTTTGCCGTAGTTGGTGGCGTTTGACCGGTTATTCATATTGCGATATAAGAGGCTGTTGAGGCAACCTGTCTCACCTTTGTGCTCAGCGCCCGATAAGATGCAGCAGTTGGAATGACATTGAGGCTTGGAGGCGTGCGCAAGGGGTTGTTTAATATTAAGCATACTAACGTATCTTACCACCACTC
>PVQA01000551.1:0-46693 GCA_002980515.1 Fusarium burgessii | reverse complement strand
AGTTGAAAGAGGCCTTTATATATATATAGAAAAAAAGGTTGGACCCTATATAGGTGTCTTATCTGCATCACTGCCGTACAGTTAATATCGGGGTTTCTAGCTTCTCAACATCTACAAAGTCTCAAACATTAATAGCTTGGCCACTCGCTGAACCCGAACTTTGAACTATAATCAGAAGTCACAAACTATTGATATCATATGCTGTTTGGAGAGATCGCTAACCATCAACAATAGAATTGCCTTCTGTCATCTGAAAAATGTTGTCAGCAGCTGACACAACTGCGGATAAAGATTAGAGCGTTCCGACCACCACCAAGGCCTACTAACTACCGTAATATACTCCTGCTTACGCTTGGCTTATGATTCCAACGTTCTCTCAGTAAATTCCAGTTTGATCTGGTCATCATGGAATCTCCAGGTCATCACGCACCGTATTTGTGTATGGAGGATACAAGATGTCGACTCTGTCAATTTGACCTCGAACAAGATGAATCGGTCATCGCGCGTCAGTTGATCCTCCTTGCAGTCATGACACAGCCTAACCTAAAAGCAGATATTGAGGACCAGAGGTTCTCTTCCCCAAGGGAGCTTTGCATACTTGACGAGGTTTACGATGCCGGCCAGGATGTCACTCTTCACACATGTGGCTGGCGTCGCTGTTCGGGGCAAAACAAGGTGCCCTTCTTTCATGCCGAATGTTTGTCGCTGAAACTCCACGATATATCGGACGCTCTTATCAATTCTGGGAAATACACTTTTGATTGTTACAAGTATGATCAACTTCGACGGGCGAGCCGTATCCAGAGACTTTTGACTCCAAGGTTGAGGGACAACCTTGGCATTGAGCTTCCAGATGAGATATTGACTGTGATAGCTGGACTTTTGGTCCGTCAATGTGCTACAATCACCTCGCAAGAACAGTCCTTTGAAACAGAGGCCTCCGAAGAGTCTGTTGATCTTTTGCGCCACGTTTACGTCACTTACACGACCGTCGAGGGTGTACGTTACGTCAAGAGTATCAGTAACTCAAAAGCGAAAGAGTATCAGAATGTTCTAGCTAGCAAGGAGGGCCAAGATGTCCGCAGAATCTGGATTGCTGAAGATTATCGAGGCATTCGCTTTATCAAGTTCTGTTCTGCAAACGTGCAGTTACCAGGACCTACTCCAATCAAAGACTCTTGGTGGAGATCCATCTCTTCACCTTGTAGTATCGAAAGAATCAATGCCCAAACAGACGTAGGTATCATATTTGAACATCAAAGGCAAGAGTAACGTGTTGTTAGGGCCTAAAACTGAGGGACATAACGGTGTCTGAGGAGAACTCCGATGTCACTGTTGAACATGTCAGCTGGACAAGCCCCGAGCATCCAAATCATATCATCGACCTCGAGGGACTGGAAAATAGAAACGATTATCCTCAGGGAGTCCGAATGATCCCCTTTGACTGTAATACCGACAATGTTACGGGTTATACAGTAGTCACAGATGGAGAGTCCGTCGCTTGGATTCATGCGCATGGACCTCATGATAACACTGGGTTTTATGCAGAGATGGAAGCTGGGTACCCGTACGGCTCCTTCATTTACATGCCACTTGACAATGGTGAGTTCATCACTGAAATATGCCGGCGATACGCGCTCGACCATAACCGGGATCCTTCGGCCTGCTTGCTGGTAAGATCTTCCAAGTTCGTAATATCCTAGCGCGTGGGTTCTGACTTGATTGTAACAGTTCATCACGAATACAGGAAGGGCTACCCTTTTTGGAACCAATCGCCCACCAGCCTCTCATATGGAACTCGATAGAATCATCAGACCTGCACCTAAGGGTTCCAAGATTTACTTCAACGCATGGAACTCGGTCAAAGATGAGAAGGTGAGGTATCTAGCATCTGATAATCCAGAACCGCCAGTCAAACGACCACTTCCACCTTCTATCGCCCCAAGCTTTCCATACTTTGCCACCAAAGACGAGAGAAACTGGTTCATATCGTCCTGCAGCCTAGAAGGCATAGCAGAGATGAGTTTCTGTCAAAATGAATCTCTTGCTCATAAGCCTATAATCGGGATTCTACTCACATATAAAAACGGACACCGAGAGTGTTTAGGCAAATGGCGATTTGATAAGAGTCTGAAAAAGATACAGATGGATCAGACAGCGGATATATATATTGGAAGCCTTAGAAACATCTGGGGCGTCTTGTATGTCGCAGAAGTTGCCATTTCATGTCCGACTACTCGGGTGTTCCGATCGTGGATGCGGGTTTGCCAAAGTGGTACTCTGGAATGGTGGACGTCGTACCGTCATACTATACTGCGTCATATATCGCGGGAAGGTATATCTAACAATATATACGGCGGATCGTTGTATTGAGCTGATCTCAACAAGGACTGATGAAGCCCATGATCTTTCTGAAATAGAGCAAGTTTACCATATCTCTTTCTGACACTTGAATGATCTGGAGAATTACATATGAGTACCAGCCGAAGAACGCAGCGTTCGAGTCCTTGAAAATACTAACGTCTCAGCCCGTAGATGTTGTGAAGACAAGAAGTATTTCGTAACCCCGCCCTGATGATGTTTGTCGCCAGGGCCATCTTCAGGGTAGGCTAGTCCAATAAAGTGACGGGGCAATCATCTCAGGAATCACCAACCCCCGCATCCCGCCACCAAATAAAGTGAGTCATATCAAATCAATCGTGACTACCAAATAAGAGAATTATCGTTAACTTTTGTTCAGCCCTATCAATATCTGTGCGAGAGGATCATCATCTTTCAGTAATTTTGAAGTGAAAAATCTTACTTACTTTACCACCAGATACTGAACGTAATCACACCAGCGATTGACATATTATTTATTTCCATCGCATCTTTTACCAATCAGACAACCTCTTGCAATAACAAGAATACCTTCAAAATGGCCGACAAAACTTCACCTATCAGGGAACTAGACCTCGTCGGTAAAGTTGCCGTCATAAGCGGCGCGTCTCGAGGTATCGGTCGCGCCATCGCCTTCAACCTTGCATCTCGAGGATGCTCAATCCTCGGTACCTGCGTCAGCGATAAGGGCGTCGAAGCCTTATCCTCAGGTTTAAATGACGAGATCACTGAGCGCGTCTTCAAGGCTACGTCACGAGAGCGCCCAGAAAGCCAACAGATCAAAGGTATCATCGCCGACGTTTTCTCTCTTGACTGCGCCAAAACCATTGCCGATGCTATCGAGCAGTCATTCAACGGCCGGGTGGACATCTTTGTAAGCTCTGCTGGCGACCCGATGCCAGGAGTTATTGGCCAAATAACCACTGAAGAGATTCAACGAAGTCTTCTAGGCAACATTCAAACCCCAGTCCTAATCGTCGAAGAACTCGTCCGCCGTAAATACTTCCAACCAAACAGTCGCATCATTTACATATCATCCGTCCGCTCCCGCCTCCCCTGGGCTGATCAACTCATGTACGCAGCGGGAAAATCTGCTGGTGAATCACTCTGTCGAACATGGTCACAAGCCTTTGGAGGAAAAGATGAGCGATATGCCTTTATGGAAGGTACTACGGCAAACGCTATTACAGCGGGCTTGACGGAGACTGATGCGGTTATGGATTGTGGACCAGAGGTTGTCAAGACTTTTCAGGATGAGTTCTTTCCGTTGCAGAGTATACCAAAGTTTGGTCAGCCTGAGGATGTTGCGGATGTCGTTGGGATGCTTTGTGGAAATGATGGGAGATGGATTACTGGTTCAGTCATTAGTGCGAGTGGTGGCTGTATCAAGATGCAATAAGTTCCAAAGTAATCACAAATGGAAAGGAACCTTTTGTTTTTTAAACGGTGTGTATTGTTTTAGGGCATATCTAAAAGAGAACACTGGCAATTCCTCCAAATAAGGACGGAGAAGGAGGACGGCGCAGATAAATAAAAGGATAAAGAAATCTACCACCGTTGACCAGCAACATTGGCTTCCGAAGGACGGCTATCTTGTCACTTGAGATGCCTATATCTAAAATGTACAATAATTCTGAACCTGCAACAAAGCATCTCTAGCCTGCGCCTCGCTAATGATGCTACATTCCACCAAGAGCTTTAAAATATCACATACATACTGGTGATTACACTCAACATCACCCTTCAATCCTGAGGGCGTACAGATTCAACCAGAGCGTCAATCTCATCTAACCAAGCACGCGGAACGATGGCGATCTCATAATACTTGAGGTCTTTGGTGGGGGGAGGGAGAACTTTATCGGGAGGGACTGTCGAAAAGGCAGTCGAGGGAAGTCCATGGTTAAGACCTTGATAGGTCCGCCAGGTCTCATACCAGAGGCTAAAAGTGGCGAAGGTCCAGAGGTTAAGGGTGGTAAAGAGGCCTTCGGAGGGATCTACTATGATGAAGAGCTTAATGTGTGAACGGTTGACCGCCTGCTGTGGAGGGGGCTGCGTGTGGTCGGGCGTTTTACTGGTTCGTGAGAATGAATTTACTAGGATCGAAAAGAGTTTGGAGAAAGACATAATTGTGATTGTTGATAATTGGTGGGAATGGTGTTTTCTGGAAAGCATGCGATTAGGTTGACATTTTATAGACTATTTCACGTCGTATATGTGTATTCGGTGTGAATGTTAATGAACAGGCACTGCTGTAGCTGTTACTGTGAATATGATAATGTTTTTGAACCTGAACAGGCAGGTTAGTGGTATCTGTTACAAACATCTCGGTTTTGTGCCCGTGCATAAATACGACATTCTTTGTTCTAAGTGATAATGTGAATCTAGGCCAGTAGTGTACCCCTTGTTCACTAAACACGATAACCTACGTGTCTGAGTCGCCGATCCCTTCATTCAATAAACTACGAACACATCATAATATTCTTCGACAGCTTTATTGGTTTTGCATGTGGCTAAGTAATGACACTCCTAAGCAGCTCAAATTTCGGGGGGTTTGATCAGATATAAACGCGAAAATGATGAAAAAGCCAACCAAAGGTGACCAGTGATGCCAGCCCATTTAAATCTCATCTAGCCGCAGTTGAGAGCTTGTCTCGAGCTCTAATAAAACATCGCTAATCTGCGCCTTACCTACAATACCACTAACAACTAAACTTTTTAAAACATCACGTACATACTGGCGATTACACTCCAAATCATCCTTCATATCCACAGCAGGTACGAGATTA
This sequence comes from Fusarium burgessii, assembly GCA_002980515.1. Lineage (NCBI taxonomy): Eukaryota > Fungi > Ascomycota > Sordariomycetes > Hypocreales > Nectriaceae > Fusarium > Fusarium burgessii. Next base: position 41,528 of record PVQA01000551.1, on the reverse strand, counting down.
ACCCGACCTTCAACATCGCGCAACCAAGAACTTGGGATACTGGCGACCTCGAAGGCCGTAGTATCTTCCCCAGGAGGATTGAAATCGGTGATGATCTTTGGGGTATCGATTTGACGAGCTTGAGTGATCAGCCAGATGTCCTTGGCATGGTTGAAAGTCGCGAAACTCCAGAGGTTGGGGGTTGTGGAGAGGTCGACTACGATGAAGAGCTGGGCGTGCGATGGGTTGGTCTCTTGACGAGAAGGGTACTGTGAGCGGTCCGACATTTTGTTGATCGTGTGCTTCGTGTATTCTGATAATGTTAGAAATAGCTGGGATGAGCGCATCAATTTTATTGTCTGATGAAAATTGTCCGTGTAGCTGCTGAAGTGTGTTTTGAGAAGTGTCATTTGGAGTTGATCCTGGCCACGAGCTGACGCCCTACCTCATCGGTGTAGCTGCCTGGAGAAGGCGCGGGTAGGTTGACCATTCATGCTGATTCACGCAAATTAGGTGTAGCTGTTAATGAACAGGCACTGTTATCGAAAAGCTGGTACTGTTAATGATCTTGACTAGGCAGACAAGTGACACGCCCCACAAACATCTGGGTTTGCTGTTCTATGACAGTAAAGTAACACCAAACATGTGGTCTTTGTTCAGTAAACTTGTCTGAGCCGCTGATACCTTCATTCCCAATACGCTCGTTGTCTATCAAAGATTCACCAAGACCTGTAATGCCAGATACTCATACACAATCAATCAACATAAAGAAAATTTCGAAGGGCCTCCCTATCATAGTTTCCACTACACAAGACAATCGCGCTCGTCTCATTCTTCACCTTTTCAGCAACTTTATTAAACCCCGCTAAAGCCAACGCCGAAAACGCATCAACGTAATGCTTCTCATACCAATGTAGCTCTCTCAACGCTGTTTTAATCTCCGTCTCCGTACACGGAATAACATGATCTACCACCTTTTTTGCCAAATGAAAAGCAATTTCGTTTTGTCTTATATCATCTGATTCAGACACAGCTAGCGTTGGTAATGTTTCGGTCTCAACCATGAAGCCGGCAGATAATGATGCTGCGAGTGCCATTGAGTTCATCGCTGTTACGCCCCAGACTTTGACTTGCGGTCTTTTATGGCCGGCCAAGTCGGCTATTCGCTTTGCATCTTTGGCCCAGCAGCCTACGCCGCTTATGAGTGCACCGCCGCTCATGGGGACAAAGATGTTGTGAATCGGTTCCTTGAATGCTTCGAATTGTTGAAAAACTTCAACAGCGACAGTTCCTAAGCCAGCGATGACAAGACGATCGTCATAGGGTGAGAAATATGTATGCCCTGACATTTCAGCAACGACATTCGCATATGCTCTCGCCTCATTCAAACCCCTTCCATAATGAATAATCTCAGCACCATATTGCTTCACCTTCTCTAGCAAATGCTTCTCGACAACTTTTGGCATAACGATGGTGACTTTCGCCCCAAACGCATGCGCCGCAAGAGCAGCACCCATGGCATGATTCCCCGTCGACGCTGTAACGAATGGCCTTCCCGTAGGGTTCTCCTTCATTCTAGCTATGGCGCCTCGAAAGTGATAAGATCCTGTGAATTGGGTATTGTCAAGTTTGAAGTAGACTTTTGCGCCATGCCGTTTTCCCGCGAATTTCGCTGGGACGAGTGCTGTGCGGAAGACGTAGGATTTGTTGTGCAGCCATGATCGGAGGGATTGTTCGCCGAGATCGTATATTTCTTGGTCGATGGGCATTGTGCGCGTTTAACCAGAGGCTAGACGTGATGTGATCAATAGGGACTTCATAATGTAACTTATGAGGTTGATTATATCAGTTCGCACTCTCAGTTGTCTACCAATGGACCTGTATGTCGGGTTTAGTGGTCTCGTGTTTGATGATGAGATTGAGGAAATGCCAACTCCAAAGTTGCATCGCGTCGCTGCAAGGGATCCAAATGAGTTGTGATTGGCTGACTTTTTGAGGTTCCGCTGACTTTTCAACCTTGTTTCTCCGTTTGCGGGGTTCATCTTCTCATCTCATCTCATTCCGATTCTCATCATCATCACTGCTGTTGGGTGTTTCTGGAAAGGTTTACGTTTCTGGCTCAATCGTTACTAAATTTCATCTGTACACTACAAATATCGCGATATATACAAGGCAGCCTTCTGAGCATGTAACGCGAATGAATGCTGATGGAGCCTAGCTTGAGACGACGCACAGGATGTACTGAATGTAAGAGGAAGAAGGCAAAGGTCGTTTCATCGTCACTCCCTATGGCTACACAGTATTGACATCTTGAACAGTGTGATGAGAAACGATCGTCGTGTTCACGATGCTACAAATATCCTCACTTATGCTCGTATGAGTTGAGCGTCAAGACCTTCAAGCTGACCAAGTTGAAGCCATCTGCGAATGATGAGGTAAACTAATTCATTTATCAGTTGGGTGTCAGGAACGAACATGTGCTTACTTGATTATTTACTTAGACCTTGACGCGGCAAAATCCAGGAGTGAAGTCGATCACTGATTCGCCACCAATAACTTCAGCAACACGTTCAATCACCTCTTGCGGCGAGCTCATACTTCTCACAACATCAGACACCCCAGGAGCCACTTTAGGGGGATTGACACTAGGAAGTGATCCTGTCGAGTGGAATTCATCCCCCTCCACTGAATTTCCGCAGTCACAAAGCCTGTCTATGTCTATATCATCTGGCCCTCCTCTACGGAGTGATCCTCGGCGACTCTACTTCCAACACTTTGTCACGCATACAGCAACAGTTTACTTTCCGCTACAGCCGGATACCGCTTTGAGTTTGATCTTACCAGCACTTCACCTCAACCCCTGCATGATGGGGGCAGTAGTGGCCGCTAGCAGTAGCCAACTCTTTCGAATGGCGCGCAATCCCGATTCAAAATATGCCGCCATAATGGCTACTGTTGAGTGTCTTGGTCATCTTCGGGAAGCCATAATATCACCAACACTCGGGAATCAAGATGTGACGATACTTCCGACTACGCTAATGCTGGCCACGACATGCGTTTGTGCAGGAGACACCGAGACGTTCCGAAAACACCTCAATGGGGCTCTTCATATGGTTCAGCGTGACAAGTCTAGACACAGCCTAGACCCCCTCAAGTGGCTAAGTCTCAAATGGCTTGTTCATCTCCTTTTGATGAACAGGTTGTCAGGGTTGCCGTTGCCTACACGGCAAAGAAGAGGTTTCCTTGACTGGGACTATCTTTTGACATGTATGCCTGATCTAGATCGTATAGACCTCACTTCAGGATTCTCTAGAGAATTGGTTTCTGCTCTTAACATGGTCTGCGAGCTATCAGAGACAAGGTGCATTGACACAGAAACAACTGGTCAATCTCACGACAATGATAGAGCGCGAAAGATTTCGTCTCGTGGACTTGAAGCTCGGTTAATCAAGCTTCGAAGTAAAACCGCACCAACAGTGGCGGAATTGGTGTTCCGAACAGAACTAGAAAGTACCCACAGGCTGTTCACTGATGCTACGCTACTGTGCCTTTACAGACGAGTCGACGAACTGGCCAAGGACGATCCCAAAGTCCAGACGACCGTCAACTCGATCATCGAGTCTTTGGAAAAGATCGATAAAGAATCTCGTGTTCATGCCCAGCTACTTTGGCCCCTTCTCACAGCGGGATGCGAGTCTATGACCAGTGCCCAACGCACCATCATCGTAGAGAGGATGGAGAATATGACTGCACGTGGGTTGGGCAGCTACGAGAATGTCCTCGAGTTCATGAGGCATTATTGGAAAGATGGAGGCCACATGCGATGGGACCTATTCGCCAAGCAAACGGGAAAAGATCTCGTATTATTCTGACGTCATCAATTGCCAAGAATTCATGATCCTTCTCGACTCATAATTGCGACTTCATATTCCCTCATCGGACCGGCGGATATTTGCGGATGGCCTCGAGCCGATAACAGCTGAATTATTACAAGTGTCGGGCCAAATATTCATTATTCACCGCTATTCATGGCATACGAAACGAGTCAAATCTCTTGCCTACCACAAGAAACAAGACGCATTGCTACGTCGCACGGCCATGGTATTGGGATTAGGACGTAACCTCGGCAATCGACCACGGAGATCAACAGCATAAACACCATATATGGACCCAGAACTTTTAAACGAACGTTTCGTGATCCTTCATGCAATGACTAAAATCAACATCTGATATCAGTTCATTGGCAGAAGGCAGACTCGGCTCTTCACCGGCGGTGATGAAGTAATCAATAACCAAGTTTGATAACACTTCACAACCTGCAATTCCTTCATGACGATGGAAACAGAAACCAAAAAAGTACTAGTGATGATTCCACCACGGAGAAAAAAACTTGGCTTAGTGAGATCGAGAAAAGTAGGACCGAAAACTGCCGGTAGGGCCCTTTATTCCTGCAGATTCGTATACTCAAATAGGTTAACACATGCAACTCTGCCAAAAATCCGGGGTCGTACATCCGAGGATGCATGTTGGACATCTGCAAGTCCACTCACACTTGCGGGGGCGGCCCGAATAAACGGGTAAAATAGATGATTTTGATATTCTTCCAGCCGAATAACAGGAACTTTTACCTAGTTGGTCCTAGTCAGCATGATTGAAAAGCTCCGTGATGGAATAGGGAGGTGAAACAATGCAAAATGGGTTTAGTACAGTATGCGATCATAGAGAAACAACGGTAAGCACAAGGAACAGGCGGAAACTCCGCCTTTCAACGTGATGATCGAATTTCGGCCCGATACCAATTAAAAGAGGTCATCTGGTAATACCCTTGCCTTTGGTGATCATCATTGGAGCTACAGTCTCAACCTCAAACGCTGGTGCACTTTAACTTTGTTAATGCCATGACCCCGCAGAGACACCCAATCAGATGTCAGATGTCAGCTCCGGAGGTTTTTTTTTACTGATTCGGGCGCTGTTAACCCACTGTAATGGAATCCTTCTTCCCCTGTACTATAGCTGAACAATGCTCTAACACTGTAATTAAATCCTCCCATCATTCGAAACATACTATCCCTATTCTCACGAACTTACGATAAAAAGGCTTTGTCCCGCCATGTCTTTGAGATTCATCAGCACTCTCAAGCCTTCTCACATCAACGGTTCATCATGAAGTTCTCTCTCCTTGCAACCATCGTCGCTAGCATCAGTCCGCTTGCAAACGCAGCGGATGCAAACGCTTGGAAGTCGCGAAACATTTATTTCGCACTTACTGATCGTGTTGCGAGAAGCGCTGATGATAAAGGCGGTAATGGGTGCGGAAACCTCGGAAATTATTGTGGTGGAACTTTCAAGGGTCTGGAGTCTAAACTTGATTATATCAAGGGCATGGGATTTGATGCTATTTGGATTACGCCTGTTGTTGCCAGTAAGTGTTGCGATATTGTGTGAGAAATTGAGGCTGACAGGTTGGATAGACACTGATGGGGGATATCACGGATACTGGGCCAAAGATCTGTACTCTGTCAACTCCAACTATGGAACAGCCGATGACTTGAAAAGTCTTGTCAAGTCTGCTCATGACAAGGTAAATTCCCTCTGTCCTTTTAGAAATCGGCAGGCCTCTCTGTCGCCTGTTGTTCATGTCTTGAAAGATACCCTGCTGACAGCCCCAGAACATGTACGTCATGTGCGACGTTGTGGCAAACCACATGGGCAAAGGAATCTCAAATCACAAACCAGTGCCCCTCAACCAACAAAGTTCATACCATACACCCTGCGACATTGACTACAGCAACCAAAGCAGTATTGAGCAGTGCGAAATCGCCGGTCTTCCTGATCTCAACACTGGAAGCGACGCTGTCAAGAAGGTCCTCTATGACTGGATCAAGTGGCTTGTCTCCGAGTACAGCTTCGACGGCATCCGCATCGATACCGTCAAGCATGTCGAGAAACCATTCTGGCCTGGCTTCCAAGACGCCGCTGGTGTTTATGCCATCGGTGAAGTCTGGGACGGAGGCCCTGATTACCTTGCTGGCTATGCCAAAGTCATGCCTGGTCTTTTGAACTACGCCATTTATTACCCCATGAACCGCTTCTATCAGCAAAAAGGAGAACCTTCGGATATTGTTGCCATGCATGACGAGATCAGCAACAAGTTCCCTGACCCCACAATCCTTGGAACTTTTATCGACAACCATGATAACCCTCGTTGGTTAAACCAAAAGAACGACAAGTCTCTTCTCAAGAACGCCCTGGCTTATGTCATCCTCGCCCGAGGCATCCCCATCGTTTACTACGGAACAGAGCAAGGCTACGCAGGAGGCGCTGACCCAGCCAACCGTGAAGATCTCTGGCGAAGCAGCTTCAACACTAACGCGGATCTGTACCAAACCATCTCACGTCTCTCCAAGGCTCGCTCAGCAGTCGGTGGTCTTGGTGCAAATGATCACAAGCATCTTCTCTCTGGCAACAGCGCATATGCCTGGAGTCGAGCTGATGGTGATCTGATTGTGCTTACTTTGAACCGCGGGAAGGGCTTTTCGGGAGAGTACTGTTTCAACACTGGAAAGAACAACAAGACTTGGGATAAGGTGTTTGGAAGTGGTACTGTTAGCTCTGATGGTAATGGAAAGGTCTGCGTTAGCTACACTAACGGTGAGCCCGAGGTTCTGGTCGCTTCAAACTAGATGAGATGTAAAAAGGAGGATGGATTGGTATTGGTTGCGGTCTTTTTTTCTCGGTTGCTTTAGTTTCGTATATATCATGTATCTTGACATGGGCTTGAATTTCAGTTTCTTTCATGACGATGTTTTTCGTTCTTCGGACATCTCGAGGGTTGAATATATGTATAAGAGTGGCGCAGCAGTTTCTTGAAGTGACTCGGTGATGTCATCGCCTATTGAAAGACATTATTGCTCCACTACCGCATGGTCAGCTTATGCCAAGACGGAGGGTTGAATTGTCAGTGGTTGTGCATATAGCCTTGATGAGCTGGTTACCTCCACACGCCTTAACTTTAGCCGCTCATCTTTAGAATATCAGTACGCATCTCAAAATACCCAAATTTTGAGCAGCAGCGCTCCAGATGTCTCACTTTCAATACCGTGCCTTACTGCCGTTGGAAATCCGATTTTTACAACTACATCCTGGACTCCCCAACGAACCCCTCACTGGATCGATAATCCACCAAAGGTTCGCGCCTGAAGAAAACGACAGACCAGATTTTGAGGCATTATCCTATTGCTGGGGAGATCAGTCGCAACCAGATGCCATCATACTAGCGAATAATCCATCAGAGAACGAAAAACAACCACGGAATTCTGATAAGAAACCATGCCTTGATATAGGTCGTAACCTAGCCGCTGCTTTGCGAGCCCTCCGACACGACAGCGAGAATCGTGTCCTCTGGTGCGACTCAATCTGTATCAATCAACAAGATATTACTGAGCGTGCTGAGCAGGTTCAACGCATGCATAACGTGTACCGTTATGCCACGAGGGTCATCGTATGGCTAGGTCCTGAAGTTCCCTGGGGCACTATGGTGATGGACACCCTGCGATGGGTGGGTGATCAAATCACAGGAGTGCAGCTAGATGAGGCTACCTTCAAGATGATGCCTCTATTCGCTGAGAAGGCTGACAAACGATTCATGGACTTCACCAAACCCTTTCCTCTGAGTCGAGATCAGTGGTTGGGTATCGAGCAAGTACTAGAACTGGACTGGCATAAACGTCTATGGACATTTCAAGAAGTCGCCCTTGCAAACCCAGAAACGTGCCTCGTTAAGCTAGGCGGAGAAGAGATGTTATGGGACAAGTTTAAAGACGTGATTACGTTTCTCACCTGGAGAGCGGAACTGACAGCTGACGACATTCGTGACGTAGCTAGTTACGTTGCCAACAAGAATATGTTTTGGATTAAAGCCTCAACAGGAATTCTAGGGCTGCACAACGGTTGGCTTTCCCTCATAAAGAAGGCGTCCTCGTATCAGTGTCTCGATGATCGTGACAGAATATTCGCTCTCAGAGGCCTGGTGTCCCCAGAATTGGCTATGCAAGTCATACCAGATTACAACAAATCTTTGAAGGAGATATTGACGGGCATCTGTCTTGATCATCTTGCCAAAGAAAAGGATCTCGAATTTCTTGGACATTGCAATTCGGCTGCAAGTCCTAGTTGGATACCAGATCTCAAGAGGCCACTAAACTGTTTGACTACCGACGCAAACGCAGGCGCAAAATCACCTGCTTCGGCATACCAAGTTCAACCTGGAGTGTTAGAAGTAGCTGGGATTCTATGCGACGAGCTACTTGGCGATCTTGTCGATATTCCCGAGGACGATACTTATGAAGCGACTGACCAAGATTTTCAGGATCTCATAGATGTACTCCAGACTATTGCGAGTGAAGAGTCTCTGAGAAATGATGATTATCTTGATAAGTTGATCATGATGTTGACATATGGAGCCGTTCGTGATTATAACACACAACGATTCCGAGCTCCTGGGAACTGGTCACTTCATTCTCTTAGTGATTGGCGCACAAGGGTTCGAGAATGGATACGAAATATGCCGGAGGGTAGTGACGATGATTCAGAAGAGAGTGACGAGGGTTCAGAAGAAAGCAATACGGTAAGTGAAGAAGAGAACAGACCGCATGAGGAGGAGCAAAGTGTAGAGACAGGGGAAGATGAAGAAGAAGACGGAGTATATACACAATCATCGTTGTCAGACGAGGAGCAAGAGGAAGACTCATGGGAAACTTCGACGGCATATGTCAAGTGCATAACAACAAGGAACACAACAAGAAGCTGCAGCAAAACTCGCAGTGGAACCTACATCCGCGTTCCGCCCGGGAGTCAAAGTGGTGACAAGGCGGCCGTCTTTCTTGGATCCGACCACGTAATGATTCTTCGACCACAAGCCAACCCAAACACTTTCTCTGTCGTTGGACCCTGCTATCATCCCGACTTTTCACATGGCCAAGCTCTCCTTGGGAACGATTGCAAGGGCTGGGAGATGCTCTGGGGTCGCGAGTTGATGATGCCTGTTTTCTACAAAGAGGGTCAGCCTCTGCGACGAACGGACCCAAGACTGGATCATGTTTCGTTTGATGATGGGTTCGTTGAGCTAGTTCACGAGTCTGGAATCCCGTTATGGGGATATACGCAGCCGGAAGGGAATCTCATCTTTTCACCTCATGATCCACGTATGTCCGAAGAAGCGTTGAAGACGAGAGGCGTGCCGATTGAGAGGCTGCATCTGGTGTAGCATTATCATGGGCTGCTATTGAAGGTAGCTGAATATTCCTTGACGCGAAAAAGAACTAAATGATACATATCTCTTTATGGTTGAGACAAAAGCATACGGTCGATAGGAGAAAAGTGGCTCTGCAGATGTTTACTACATCTGCACGTGGTGAAATGATAGCTTAGCATTGGCCGATTCTCGCCAAGAAACCGGTGTAATCTATTAAGCGATCAATTAATCAATTGTAAGAAATAAAAGCTGGGCAGATAAGTCATTACCATGGTCAGAGAACAGGTTTCTGGCACTCCCGCACTATAGCATCTGTGGTCCACCTTCTGGGTCGGGATTGAGCTACTTGTCCAATTAACAGTTTGGCTTCCTTTAATTTTCTCCTAACTACTAATCTTAGAAGCTTCCTGGTATGAGCTTGCTTTATGTAGCAAATTACAGATCCAAGCGATTGTAGTGCGTGCTACTCATTAGCAGTCAACCCATTGTAAATTATAGTTTCTTTATCAGCCTTGTAGTGTTCCAAGGGGTCTTTGCGCCTCAATCGTGCATTTACATACAACCTGGCAGTGGCGGTGTTCATACACAGCCTTGCCAGTCAGACCACCTTCATTTGCTCTTATAAAAGTGGTCCATTTCCTCTGGATATTTCTCGCCATTTTCTGCCCTTCAACCAGCTCTTACGTAACAAGCCAGTGACGGAAATGCCTATTTCGACACATACTTCGAGAATCGAGGCATAAATGATACTCTGAGCCCCTCAAATCGAACATACCGATACGGAGCATTACCATAACGATCGCGTCGATAAAGATGACATCGATGAGACGTCACGTTAGCAAAGAAGATAACGAGGTCTCTTTCCAATATCCTTTTTTGCGCGATCTAGAGCTTCGGCTCCTAGAACTGCAGCCTGGGCTACCGGGAGACCCTCTTTCTGGCACTCTCTTGCATAAAAGACTGTCACCTGAGGATTCTGAAATACCAGAATTCGAAGCATTGTCCTACTGCTGGGGTGATCAGTCTCATCCAGAATCCATAAGACTTACGACGGGGCACCTTGAGCATGAAGAGCACTCCTTGCAGTCTGGAACCATTAATATTGGACCGAACCTAGCATGCGCTTTGCGGGAGCTTCGATATAGCGATAGAAAACGTATAATCTGGTGTGATTCTATCTGCATTAACCAACAAGACACCCATGAACGCTCGTCCCAAGTGCAACGCATGCAGGATATTTATAAACTCGCCAGCCGAGTCGTTGTATGGCTGAGCCCCGAAACGTCCTGGAGCGCGTCTTTTATGGAAACACTGCGATGCATAGGAAGCTATCTCGAATCTGCTTCCTTCAATTTCTATCAAGGATTGTTTGACTTCAAAATTAAGCCCATTGCAGAAGGAAACGAACCAGATAACTCACCCATTATTTGTTGGCATAAATTCGAGCAGCTGTTGGCTTTGGACTGGCACCGACGTCTCTGGACTCATCAAGAGATCGTATTAGCAAATCAAGAAACATCTATTGTGCGACTGGGTCACGAAGAGATGCTATGGCATAAGTTTAGGGATGCGATTGTCTTCCTATCCTTTTCCCGGCTAACACCGCCGGAAAACTTCCTTGACCCAGCCAGTCACACCGTTAACATCGAAATATTTGGCAGCAGAGCCTTGGCTTGCACTATGCCTCAGAAGAACTCTGACAGCTGGCTATTATTGTTGAATTCGACGCTCCTCTACCACTGCTCTGATGATCGCGATAGACTATATGCTCTTCGGGGCTTGATGAACCCTGATGCGGCTAGTTCGATCATTGTGGATTATACAAAGTCTGCCAAGGAGGTACTAGCTTCAGCAGCCGTCGACCATATAAAGCGGCATCGAACTCTTGAATTTATGATTTATTGCAATTCGCTCACACGTCCAAGCTGGGTAGCAGACCTTGGAAAGATTCCGGACTACGGATTTCTTATGCTCGGGTCCAATGCCGGTGACAGGTCTGCTGCGTCGGCAGTTTTGATCGAGCCCGGTGTTTTGGAGGTGGCGGGTGTGACCTGCGACGAAATCTGCAGCACGCCATTACCTCTCCCTAGAAAGGAGGTTTTGGAATTAGAGGCGGATTATCGCGAAAGAATCCTCAACGTATTTCGGAATCTTGCAGGGAATAACTTCCATGAGGATGACAAATGCCTCACCGGACTGATATCGATGTTGATATATGGAAAGCTATGGGATTTTAGTGCAGAGAAACGTGTCCCCCGTATCTCATATATATTACCGACATTGCATATCTGGCGGGATCTCATACGACAATGGATAGCCGGTGTCACGAACGAAGAAGAAGGTCTATATTTGCGAGGTCTTCCGAAATGGGCCCTGGCAAGTGGTTGTACCAAAACCCGCAATGGAAATTTCTGCCGTGTTCCACCGGATAGTCACAACGGCGACATAATTGTTACTCTTCTCGGTTTGAGTTGCCCACTAGTTCTCCGACCCCAAGACGATGGATCCTATCTGGTGGTAGGACCATGTTATCACCCAAGCTTCTCTGATGGTCAGGCTTTCCTTGGAGATGACTTTCACGGTTGGGAGAGAGGTTGGGGCACACCGCTGAGGCTTCTTGCATTTTGGAAAGAGGGAGAGCCTGTACGACGATCAGACCCACGGCTAGATGATGTTCCTTTGCCTGATGGATTCATGGAAGGGACGGCGGATCCAGGGGATGGAATCATGATGCCAGCCTGGTCCGTTTCACGTTATGATCCGGCGGTTGGGGATATAGAATTCTCAGGCTGTGATCCACGGATGAGAGAGGAAGAGTTAAAGAAGAGGGGGGTGCCTATGCAGAGATTTCGGTTGGAGTAGGTTAAGACGTTCTGAGAGATTGTGAAACAATTTATTACTGTGATTTAGCTATGGTCTTAAGTTTGGTAGAAAATCGGATTGTTCGTCACAAATTTACCACTTTATATATATTTATTTCATAAAAACTTGCATTGGTAGAATGTGGTTAAAGCTAGATTTCTGACAGTGTATCTTTATCTCGTGTACTATAAATAGTTGGATGAAGCGATGCTTTTTTAGGAACAGACCCACGTGTTCAATCAGGAGAGCGGTATTGGCTGATCTTTGCCAAGCAACTATCGTTGAGCAGTAAGGGAGTAACGAATTAATATTACACGGAGGTGGTAAGACAAATTATTATCACGGTGAGAGAACAGGTATCTGGCACCCCCCCATTATAATTGGTCAACCGGTCCAAGATTCTAAAAAAGGTTTAGATCCAATGACGTGATATGACTGAGTCAAAATTGAAGCTTAAAATCAGCTCTCCTGAGCCAATTATCTTCCTACATCTTTGGTAAACGTTAATCACTCAGCTTGTGATAGCTTCAGCTGGTTTATTATGGCCGTCGGCGGATGGGAACATGCTCTGCGCAGAGCCGCAGATCGCGGTCTGCAGACGCTCAAGGTCAATTGGCATCTCGGCTTTACTGCATTCGGCGGCCCGCCTGTCCACTTCAAGATCGTGAGCAAATTACCTTCACAACTCTCTCGTCGCATGACTAACGAATACAGTTTCACGACAAGTTTGTCACGAAATTACAATGGATTGACGAGCAGATTGTACGTTTGCATGGCATCCCCCGCCACTTTGCAGCCAATTAACAGTAGTGTTTAGTTCCAAGAACTCTTCAGCGTCTCTCAAGCTCTTTCTGGCCCTGCCAGTACAAAAATGCTGTATTGCATCAACTTGATTCACGGTGGACTCTTCGAAGCTCTTCTGGCATTTTTTATCTGGAGGTAAGACGCATTGAACGCCTACATGAGACGAAGGAACTGACCGGCTCAGCTTGCCTGGTTTTCTAGGCATGTTTGGACTCTCAGTCGGAGTTTCCAACATTGGAGATACACTACCTCGAGCAGTATACGCCCTACTCTCAGGTCTGAATGCGGCCACCGTTGGAATCATTGCTCTAGCGGCCGTCGAGCTCTCCGACAAGGCAATCACCGACCAAGTTACAAGGCTTGTTCTTTCAGTCACTGCGGCGGCTGGAATACTGTATAATGCCCTCTGGTACTTTCCAGTCCTCATTGTTGCGGGCGGATGTTGTACCATTGTCTATGACTTTCGCTGGCTACATCGTCCGGTTAGGGCTGTGAAGAATGCATTAATTAAAGTGAGAAGAGGCAGGTCGACAGAGAGCCAGAATATTCAGGGTGCAGAGAATGGAACGGAGAATAACGTCAATGATTCGACTATCGCTCTTCGCGAACAAGAGATGCAACCGAGAGAGGATGAACCACGTGTCGTCCCCCAGGAATATCGCCTCAACTTCTCCTGGAAGTCTGGGACAGCTATCATCGCCACCTTTCTTGTCTCATTCATTGTTGTTGTCGTGCTGCGGGGGACTTTATCTGGTGCTCCACTACTGTACAAACTCTTTGCCAACCTTTACCTGGCTGGCACTATCATTTTCGGGGGAGGACCCGTGGTTATCCCTCTCCTTCGGGAATATGTAGTTGCTGAGGGATGGGTTACTCCGCGTGATTTCCTCATCGGCCTCGCTATTGTCCAGGCTTTCCCAGGACCAAACTTCAATTTCGCGGTCTTTCTGGGTGGTTTGACGGCTACGAACAACGGATACCCTGCTATTGCTGGTGCGCTGATTGCATACCTCGGTATCTTCGTCCCTGGAATGGTTCTCGTTCATGGAACGATGGGTGTATGGGGAGTTTTGAGAAGTCGCCGTTGGGTCAAATCTGCCGTGCGAGGCATCAATGCTGGTGCTGTAGGATTGATCTACACAGCTGTTTATAGGATTTGGCAAGTTGGGTACATTGATCAAGGCTTTCAATCTGGTAAAAGTTTGGCTGACGATCCTTGGTGGGTTGTCGTCACTGCAACGGCTTTTGTGGGAGGGCGGTTCTTTGGTGTCGCACCGGCATTGGCTATTCTGCTTGGTGCTTCATTGGGATTATTGAGATACGGAATTGTTACCGCATAAAAGTCGGAGGGTTTCACAGCCTGGGAGATGTCTTTAACGTCTTTGCATCGGCGAGGTCCTTCATGAAGATATTGACTTAGAGAATCATCGAACGATGAAAGTTGAGCCTTTGACTCACCGTAGTAGTATTGGCTATAAAGTTCTGCAATTGGAGATAAATATGATCCGATAGATATGAAGCCGGTGGGGCCGGGCGGCGAGTGTTCGGGATGGCTTCCGTTGATGATGGTCCCGACGTGGGATGTTGACACTGTCACTGAATGTATCGGTAGTGGAACCGTAGACAATGCGAGAGTACTGTAACGTCTTTCCGCTTCTGGTTCCAAGCATCCCATACGGTGAAACGGACACAAGCTTGACATACCGCAACGGGCGAAAGGCAAAGCGTAGAGCGAGAGCGGAGGTTAGTATCTAGCAATCCAACACCCAACAGCATGCGTCTCATGCCGCTAGATAAAGCCCCAAAGACATATCCGCTTTATCAGCGTAGCAATTGTGTGTCGTGTTTCCCAAGTCAAGACCACATGATGCTCATAATCCGGGGTAGACGCCGACGAAGCGGGGAAGACGGGTCAATTAGTGGAGGTTGACTTATCTTTGGTGGCGGGACAGTCAAGGACAGTGTATCTTTTGGCGGCTACGCTAACGAATTCTGTGGTCCTCGTGAGGAGTCTCCAATCTAAACAGTGTTTGTTTGGCGATATCGGATGACGACCCGATACGCCATTCTTCCAGAACAATTGATGCAATGGAGATGTTAAATATGTGGCTATACCCATAATCTCTCTTCAACTTATCCTTTTCACTGCAGCTTACTTTTAATTTAATTTGTGTCGGTTGGGGCTGTCGGAATAGACGTCGTCATTGGCCACTCAACGGGACAGCAATCCGCCTCATCAACGACGTGAAACCTTGTTCGCGCAGGCAAAATGACCACAGAAAACACAAATCAGTCACTTCTCATCCTCGGAGGCGGTTGCTTCGGACTTGCGACAGCGTTTGAACTGGCTCAAAAGGGTTACAAGAACATCACAATCCTTGAGAAGGACGTCGATGTGCCTAGTCGTTTCTCGGCAGCTTATGATCTGAACAAGGTCATCCGTGCCGAGTACGCCGATGACTTTTATACCCAGCTGGCACTCGTGAGTCAACCAAGTTTCTCTACTACAGATGCACTATTTAACAAGTAACAGGATGCAATTCGAAAATGGCAATCTGATCCTTTGTATACTCCTCATTACCATCAAACCGGCTTTCTCAACGTCACTTCCGGTAAAGCCGCTCAGAACACCAAGGGTGCAGTGGAGAGCTATTTTCAGTCACTGCAAAAGAACCCAGCATTTAATGGCCAAACTACTCGTGTGAACAGCAGCCAAGAGATCAAGAAGCTCGTTCCCAAATTTAGTGGCCCACTCACTGGCTTCACCGGATATCACAACAAACTCGCTGGTTACGGTCACTCTGCTAATGCTTTGAGAGCCGTTTATGAAGAGTGCGTTAAGCTTGGTGTCAAGTTTCATCTTGGCAAGAAGGATGGCGAGGTTGAGTCACTTCTCTACGCCTCAAGTCGAGAGGGGACAAAGTGCATCGGCGCGAGGACTCGGGGAGGAACCATTCACTCAGCTGACAAGACCATCGTGGCTTTGGGCGCCGACGCAGCCAATATCCTCCCACGAATTGGAAAGCAAATGACGGGCCGCGCATGGGGCGTCGCACATATCCAACTCACAGACAAAGAAGCCGCCGACCTGAAGGGCATCCCCGTCACCAACGTCCGAGATCTCGCCTTCTTCTTCGAACCCGATCTCAAAACCAAGAAACTAAAATTCTGCCACATGGGTGGCGCATTCACAAACTACGCCTACTCCAAAGACGGACTCTCCATCCCCTTCCCCGACTTGGCAGACTCACAGTTCATGCCTCTAGAAGACGAAACACACATCCGTCTGCTTCTCAAAGAAGTCTTTCCTCAACTTGCTGATCGACCTCTGATTGATCAGCATCTTTGCTGGTTTGCTGATACAGATGACTCTGATTTCATCATTGACTACGTCCCTGGTACTAATGCGACGCTTGCCGTGTTGAGTGGTGATAGTGGACATGGGTTTAAAATGTTGCCGATTTTTGGACAGTTTGTGCACAAGCTTTTGGTGGAGGAGAAGCAGAGTCAGGTGAAGTGGCAGTGGAAGGATAGTAAGCCCAAGGCTGCGGCTGTTTGGAGGAGTAGTGAGAGTCAGGAGCTTGCTGCTGTTCCTCGAGCGAAGC
The DNA here is from genome assembly GCA_002980515.1 of Fusarium burgessii. Classification (NCBI taxonomy): domain Eukaryota; kingdom Fungi; phylum Ascomycota; class Sordariomycetes; order Hypocreales; family Nectriaceae; genus Fusarium; species Fusarium burgessii. Next base: position 25,025 of record PVQA01000551.1, on the reverse strand, counting down.
TATAAGTGTCAAGATTGTATAGATGATATGTCTAATATGAACTTTTCCGCATCTCACGTGGGGGTCTTTCTGTTCTCTACCATTACACACACCTGATGTGCTAGGAAGCGCAGCTCGGTCTCTTGATATGTGGACGCGATAAGTCAACGGACTGGATTGACCAAGAGGAATCAAATGCAACACCCCAATCCTTCTTTTCGGCAATAAACAGCGGATCAGCAGCGACTTTGGCTGTTATTCGTCCGCATCACAAAGTGAGGGGTCATTATCTCGCACCCGTCTTACAAATCCTCAATTACACGACACCATCAACTCATAAACGAGGTGCTACTATTTCCGGTTCTAGTCAAGGCCAAGTCAATCGCGCAATACGTCAAAAAATAGATTGGCCAATTCTCCATGTTGCAATCACTTTGCATATCGCATGTCAAACGTTGGCCAATTATGTTTGTCGCAGTAAGTCTTGGTCATTGTGTGCCATCATGGCGTGACTGGCCGATTTGGGGTCACTGTAACAGTAGTGAGGGGGATGATTGTTGTATATGAAGATGCTGCGTGCTCTTGCAAACTGATACAGTCAATCGCAACTCTTTTAGTAAAACTATTATATCAAATAAGAAAATCTCAATTACTACAAGATGGTTCCAGCCCCAATTGACCCAAGCATCAAAGATGTTGCAGAACCTATCAAAGACACCCTCAAGCTCCCCGACGCAGCAAAGCAGCGTCTCGAAAAGTCAGGTGTAGACCTCTCCAAAGGCTATCCCTATCGCCCATCTCGTCCTTTGTATCTCGATGACGTCTACAAGATTCGAGATAAGCCCCGCGATCATGTCGACGCTGGCGCTCGAGCTGACAAGTCCAAGAAGAACCTCTTGTCCGCTGCGACTAAAGTCACTGATCTTACTGCGTACATCGGCACTGAGATTGAAGGTCTTCAGTTGAAGGATCTTACTAATCAGCAGCGTGATGAACTTGCTTTGCTTATTGCGGAGCGAAGTGTTGTCTTTTTTAGAGATCAGGATCTTTCGCCACAGCAGCAAAAGGAGCTTGGAGAGTGGTATGGGGAGGTTGAAGTCCATGTACGTGACATTATTCATCCTTTTTCGTGATACATGCTGACAAGGTTGAAGCCCCAAGTCCCTCAGGTCCCTGGTCTTCCAGGCGTAAGCGTGCTCTGGCCCGATCTCCAGGCCACAGAGCGCCCAGCAAGCTTCCGTCAACCTGGAGGCGCATCACGCTGGCATACAGACCTTGTTCATGAGAAACAACCAGCAGGTATAACTCATCTCCACAACGATACTATTCCATCTGTAGGTGGCGATACACTCTGGGCTTCTGGCTACGCCGCATATGAGAAACTCTCTCCAGAGTTCCGCAAGATCATCGATGGTCGATCAGCTGTCTACCGATCTGCCCATCCTTACTTGGACCGCGATCATCCTGAAGAAGGTCCAAAGTATATTGAGCGCATTCATCCTATTGTTCGCGTTCATCCCGCTACAGGCTGGAAAGCTCTTTGGGTGAACCGCGCTATGACGGATAGGATTGTTGGTCTTGATAGGGCAGAAAGCGATGTCATTCTCAACTATCTATACGATGTATATGAACAGAATGTTGATATCCAAGTTCGATTCAAATGGACGCCTAGGACCTCGGCGCTTTGGGACAATCGGTGAGTACTTTCCAGACGACTAACTGCATGAAGCTAACGATGCAAGTATTACTATTCATAACGCGAGCTGGGATTATAGCGGACGGGAGCCGCGACACGGCACGCGTGTTACATCCTTGGCTGAGAAGCCTTACTTTGATGCATCAGCGCCAACTCGTCGTGAGGCATTGGGATTGTTGGGAGAAAGTGAGAAGAAGGAACTTGAGGCGTCTAAGTAAATACCACAGTAATTACTGCATAAGCTTCAAATGAAACTTTACATAACTGTGCACATAATCCTTCCAGTTGACCGATTATCCCAATGTCTTGCGTCCTTCCGCTTTGAGTACTGTCTCGGATAACGCGGGTTCTTTTGTTCTGCCAACTCCAAATCCTTCACGCGTTGAGTCATTCAACCCCAACATTTTGCAAGGATTCTTCAAGCCACGACTTATGAGATTGGCTCGTTTGATGATTCATGTAATGCCGCTAATTTGCCGATCTGATAAGAAGGATCTGATAACCAGACATCGTGACCGATAGCTCCGCGTTACCTCCGTAAGCACTACCATTCTAGGAGGAATCGGTCTCCGGACGTGATTTCTGCCTGTCGGTGCGGGGTATAAAAGACTTGACTTTCGTAGTCAATTTTCGGTCGAGCCTATTGTTCTCTATCATCTTTAGTAAACGGTTGAAAACAGCCTTTAGTTTTGGCTATAAATATCCATCTTGCCATTCGAGATGACTACCGACGTCAAAGACAAGACTCTCGATACCGAACTCGGCGTTATAAATGGAACACCTACAGATCCATACCACGTCGCCTTCAACGAGCTCGACAGCGACAATCCCAAAAACTGGCCAACAAAGCGCAAATGGGCCGTCACAAACGTCCTCTCAATAACAGGCTTCAACCGCATCCTCGTCTCAACAGTAATGGCACCCGCCCTTTCCGTCATCGCCAAAGATCTCAACATGACAGCCACTCAGTCCGTCATGGCATTGACTATTTACCTTCTAGCCACCGCTTTTGGCCCCCTTGTCATTGGACCGTTGTCCGAGGTTTATGGAAGAAAGACTATTCTTCATGTCTCCAATATTTGGTTCCTCGTTTGGAATCTCGCTTGTGGTTTTGCGAATAGCAAAGAGATGCTTATCGGTACACGATTCCTTGCCGGTTTTGGAGCGAGTGCTGTTTATGCCCTTGGAGGTGGTGTTCTAGGCGATATCTGGCGCCCTGACCAACGTGGGAAATCTCTCGGATGGTATTCAGTTATTCCTCTGATCGGCGCTGCAACCGGTAAGTCCAAAGAACCTTCATTTACTACACCGCTGCATCACTGACTCCTTAAAAAGGACCCGTTATTGGCGGTTTCATGACTTATCGCATCTCATGGAGATGGATGTTCTGGTCTACTTCTCTGTTTCAAGTCGCCATGGCTGCTATTTCTCTCACCACATTCCGCGAGACATATGCTCCTGCAATTCTCAAGAAACGAGCCAAGAAACTGCGAAAGGAAACAGGACAGCCATACTATACTTACGCAGAGCGCACACAAGTGGACCATTCTCTAACCAAAATTCTCAGCCAAGCTATGACCCGTCCACTTCGTCTTCTCGCATTCCATCCCATCATTCAAGTGGCTGCTGTCATCTCCGCCATCGGATATGGTCTTCTCTACATCGTCCTCTCAAGCTTCGCAGTGATTTGGACACAGCACTATGGCCAGTCTGTTGAGATAAGTGGCTTACACTACATCTCATGTGCATTGGGTGAACTGGCAGCATCACAGGTAGGCGCACCATTGATGGACTATTGGTTTCGCAGGACGGAACGTCGCCATGGCCAGCACCTACCTGAAAATAGAGTCCCTCTCATGGCTATGGGGGCGTTCATTGCGCCAGTAGGTTTCGTCATATATGGATGGTGTGCTGATTACAGAGTCCACTGGGCTTGGGTCGACGTAGCCATGTTCATAACCTGTTTCGGCATGCAGATCTCTGGGATGCCATTGCAAGCGTATATGATCGATGCTTATCCTGATCATACCTCTAGTGCCATTGCCGCAGAACAGTTTCCTCGCAGTTTGGCTGCTTTCTTGTTTCCTCTGTTCACACCGAAGATGTATGCTGCGCTTGGGTATGGATGGGGTAATAGCGCTATGGCGTTGGCCGAGTTGGCACTCGAGTTAGCTGCGCCATTGTTGTTGTGGAAATTTGGTGCTAGTCTGCGAGCGAGAGCGACATCGAGTCTGTAGATTTATAAGGCTGGGGGGTGAGAATCTGTTAGCTGGTATATAAGTAACCGAAGGCTGGTGGAACGTAGTTCTTCGGATTGGCAGGCTTTGATTGAACATTACTACTGCAATGGAGTTCTAATAGGACTTATCCCATCTCCTTTTCCATGCCTCTCTGTTTGTTTCTTGGCCAGGATCAGTACTCAAATCTCCATCTGGGATCAGAGTCGCCCTTCCAATCCTGCACCTCCCCAACGTGCTTAATCTCCTCACTCACCGCAGCCCTCGCCTCATTCTGCTTCTTCAGCCTCCAACCAAGAATACTCACCACAATAATATTAGCAACAAGATATCCCAAAGCCATAGAATGCCCAACAACAAATCGAGGACCGTCACCAGATCGATATAATTGCGTTCCCATGACTGCACCAAGATTTCCAATACTAATCTGCATAGCATTTGCAATAGCACGTTTTGTCTGTCCCGAGACATTTATAGCGGGCCAACTGAGTACCAAGGCGGTAGCAGGGTAGATTCCAGCTGCGGCCAAGAATGTTCCGACGTATGATACTCCTGGTCTGGCGGTAGGGTTTGTATTGGAGAGAAGAATAATGTACCCAATTGCTGCGACGCCAGCCGAGCCGGCGATGAAGATGGCGCGCTTGGCGAGTTTTTCTGATGCAATGGCGACACTGAGAGTTGTGACAAAGGCAACGGCGTACGGTGGGATCGTCAACAACTGCGCGACTGCTGCTTTGTATCCGAGGTCTTTGATGATGGTAGGCTAATACCGTCAGTAACAGTTCTCAGGTACCAAACCCACAACTTACCAAGAAAAGCGATAGGGTATACAAAGGCAAACTCATTGTGTGAAATCCCAACCCATAGAGCCAGCAACTCGGATCTCTAAACGCCTCGCGAACAGCAGCCCAACTGAACTTTTCTTCACGAATCGCGTCGCTGTCTGCATGCAGGCGTTCGTGAATAAAGGATCGCTCAGCTTTTGTGAGGAACGTGGATGTATCTGGATAGTTCTCGATGAACCAGTATGCTGCTACCGCTACTACTACTGTAGCAATACCTTCCTACTTGATGTCAGTGTCATTGGCGGAGCTTGAGTGAGAGTCTTACCAGGATAAAGATCCAGCGCCATCCTTTATCCCAAACGACGCCTGCCATTTTTCCAATACCCTGAGTCGCGTTAATAGATGAATCATTTTGGAATCGTTGGATCTTACATATGCCAAAATACCACCAAAGGCTCCAGCAAGAGACGCGGCGCTAAAGAAGAGCGAGATTCGATATTGTCTTTCGCGCCGCTTATACCACATGGAGAAGTAGTACACAACACCTATCTATAATCAGCAACGCATGACACAGCGGACATTTTTCAGGAATCTCACCAGGAAACAGTCCGCTCTCAGTCACACCAAGGAAAAAGCGGGCGATAAAGAAGCCCGTCTTGTTATGCACAATACCAAGCAGAGTAGCGACGATGCCCCAAGCAATTGTCAGGGTTGGTAGCCATAATCGGGGCGTGGTTCGTTTGAGGATGATGTTGCATGGAATCTAGATTTGTGAGAGAAATGCACCAAAGACAGGTTTGGGCGACAAACCTCGAAGAGAACGTAACCAATAAAGTACAGCGTCAACCCAGTGAGATACTCATTACCAGCTACCAAATATCAGACTCTGATATCAACAGGCTATTCGCCAATCTTACACATGTGGAGATCATCAATCATTCCCTCGATACGTGCGTTTCCAACTACGTGTTCATGTCAGCTCAATCCCAGGCCATTCCTCTGCAGTCTCTTATACCATTGCTGCGGTCCAAGAATGACAGCAGATACAAGATCCCGACAGCTGGCAAAAGTCTCAAGTCAAGCTTGCGCAAAAGTGCTTTCTCGTTTACGGGCGAGCTTGAGTCGACTGTTCCAGCCTCATCGCTCAGGTCGGGAGGCGAATCGTTTTTTAGGTCAGCGGCCATGATGCAAAACGGCCTCGCAAGATTTGATGATGCAGGGAAGCAAACTTTGACAGTCCAAGTAGAAGAATTTGAATAAATATGCTGCGGGGGCGGAAATGGTGTCTCAGGCTAGTCAGATTGCACCATAGGTCCCTTGTTTCGATCTTCATGAGGTTTCATCCATTTAAGCAGTCATTGCGGTGCAACGTGGGTTCCTTCAGGTAGCAGTACATCTGTACTAGTAATGAACACTATGCGCTCCAAAGTACTGCAGACAAGATCTGCAACGGTTCTTCCTCATCCGCAAGCCGATGAGGTGCATGGAGAGATTAGATTGCATGTATCTAGATGCATCTTTCGGAGCATTGCCCCCAAACGACCTTAACATGACGTCTAAGACGTTTAAAGAGCCACTGTCGGCACTTGCTCCCTACCATAACATCACTAAATTGTTGCAATCTCTGGATGAAGTTGTTATGTCGCCATGTTAGTAGCCTCTGTCGTGATCTCATGGGAACCAATAGGAGCAGCTGTGATAACGGCTTGGCTATCCACTTTGGGGTAGCGTGGGGAACCACGAATGTCGGATAATCTAGTAGAACTGCTGTCAAGGATTGGCTTCTTTGCGTCTAAGATAGACGAATAAGAGATAGAATAATATAGTTAAATGGACATTTAGAAGTCGAAATTGATCTCTACTTAACTTTGCTACTAGGATAACAAGCTAAGCGGGATTTGTACTCTTTCCTTTCGTCTAACTCGAGACAAATCATCAGCCTTAGGTGCGTAGATGTATAACATGCATGAGACTCTAATTCTTTCCAATGTAGTCTTGCATCAGATTAATTCTGAGATACATCCTACAGTATTTTATACGTCATTTCCATACTGCCAGCTACTAAACGCCATAAAACATCCTACTTGCAGCGTTTCCAAGAGTCTTCAGCTTGAAGGACAAGCTATAAATTACAAAGGATACCATCACTCCTCACCATATGCTGAGATGGCTCACCATAGATTGCAACGTTTAGGACTCGCGCTACTCTTTCGCCAGGGACTGCAGAAAGTGACAGTAAGACAGACCACATCAGCAGAGTGCCGATAAAGATTCATACTAGAGAGTGCAGACATCATCGATCAATTCATTTAGTAACATCTATTTTCTGCAGTTCAAGTGTCCTTATTAATATGGCTTAAGTTTAGAATTACTACTATATACAGATAGATACCTTTATTATATAATGTTTATTTATATATCTGTAAAAGATCTACAGTCAGGCCAGTATTATTAATAAGCTAAATACTACATTTTAGAAAATATCCTATACAAGAATATTGCAAAAATGAGAATTTTTACCAGTCCCGTGACAACAAAATGAGGAAGGATATTAAAACCTTGTATGAAGTGCCGAGAAGTTTAATTCATCTCGGAACCCGAATTATTGCGTGGCGGGACAACAAGGCTGGGAATTGCAACGCTACACAAAGGTAAAGAACACGTGTTGAGATAAATAATCATTCTACTTCAATATTTGCTTCCTACGGATAAGTGATCCAATAAGCGCGACATTTGGGAACGCCGCCAGACTTATTTCGTAACATTACGTATGCAATCCGGCTGACACGGAGACTTTACTGCTTATTCAACATCACGCTTTTACCAAGTCCCAATAAGCACGTCACCTGTTGTTTTCCTAATCTGCCTCATTTATCGCTCTTGACGAAGCCCTAGCTGGTAAAATGGCATCTACCAAGATCAAATCTGACAACCCGTCAGATGGTTTCAAGATCATCCACGCGGGCCTCTACCGCACTGGAACAGCCTCCATGGCAGAAGCCTATCGTATCCTCGGCTACAAGGCTCACAACGCTCTTGGAAACGAATGGCATGAACCGTGGGATAAGCTCGAGCAAGCAGCAGAAGCTACATATCCCCATCTCGCTCAACTCCCAGACTACTCTCACCACGGCCCGCGCCCACCGTTCACAAGAGAGGATTGGCAGAGTTTATGGGGCGAGTATGATGTAGTCACCGATATAGCGTCGACGTTTTCCTTGGAGCTTATTAAAGCTTATCCTGATGCCAAAGTGGTAATTGTGCAGAGAAAGTTTGAAGATTGGTGGCCGTCATTTCGGCCTGAGATATTAGTCTCTGTATTTCACGCTACTTGGCTTCAAAAGTTCCTGGCGTGGCACGTCCTACGTTACAGAGCATTACACGCCATGAGAAAGATCCTCGCTGGTTTTCTGTCAATGAATTCATACTCAATCGAGGAGCTTACACCTCAACATGCAAGGGATGTATATGAAGAATATTACAGCAAAGTCCGTGAAGCTGTACCGGAGGAGAGGCGGTTGGAGTATACTCTTGGTGATGGATGGGAACCTCTTTGTCAGTTTTTGGGGAAGGATGTTCCTGATGTTGAGTTTCCCAGGGTTAATGATCGGAAGAGTCATAGTGAGGATATTGAGAGGCTTATGGCGAAACTTATGAGGAATTCGTTGAAAGCTATAGGACCTTATGTATTGGCGTTGGTGGCGGTTTCTATTATTTATTTGAATTGGTAGATTTCCAGAGGTTCATCGAACAGCCTGCCATGGACTCTCTTCCTATCCTGTGTGCTCAATTCGTAAAGGACTAACTTGAGCTTCCTCCCAAGCCATCTTGTTCTAATTGAATCATACTGAAAGGACTTTTTGAGGAACTGAAATCCGGTCCGACTGGTCTGCTTTGCATGGACGGTCTCACAATCCTTATATCGTGGGCGGAGTCGACATGTCGGATGGTCTAGGTGGCCACATCGTACATTCCCCTTCGTTGTTCAGGAGATAACTCGATATCGACCAGAGCCCGGGTTATTCGTCGTCGGGGTCCGGAATATCGGTCGCCACTGGGTTCGCTCCTATGGTTATCGGAAAAGAAATCGAGGGATCCCTTATTTCACCTTCTACTCGACATTCTCTGTACACCATCAAACCAACCCTTGGCACGGTCCCCAACGCAGGAATCATGCCTGTCAGTTGCTATCTTGATGTTCCCGGGACCCATGTGCCGTTCTTTCAGAGACACAGGTGGCTTGTTTAACTGTTCTCGCGGGCAAGGACCACCCTAACATTCAAACCGATGGATTTGTGGCGGCTATGAAAGGAACCGAAGGTTACGAACGGATCAAATCACTATCCCAATTCTATCACGAGTATGTGAAGCGCCGGCCAAATGAGGACTTTGATCTTGATGGAAAAACTCTCTCGTTGAGCTGATGGGCATGTATTCCGACCTCCGTACCTGTTATTGATCTGAAATTAATCGTTATAGTTACCGATTTTGAGCTCAACTTCAATGAGTATATGAAAGGAATGAAGAATTCCAACATTTCATCTCTTATTCACAAAAGAGAAATGGAGCATGAATGTCAATCGCATTATTAGTTCGCTTTCACATTGGAGTAGGTCAACTAGGGGTAACTTACAAGGGACCTCTCCCGCAGGCTTTGAGTCAAAGTTTTTGAAAAGCAGAACTTCCTCTGGCGACTGGCCACTAATCCAGTACCACTTCTGCGCGGGATTATAGTGGTCATAGTAGATCTCTCTCACGTATTCCCGTTAGGCTCTGTCTGCAGGTCGAAGGTCTTTCGCATCTAGAGTAGAAGTCACGCATCGCAAGTGGACGTTCATCCGCAGTGCCGCGAACTGGCCTCCAGCAGTTAACGATTCTGATCCTCCAAGTCCCATCAAGATACTTCTCAGCCTCCTCTTCCGTCAAATGCCGTCTGCTTCGACAGAGACCCCCTTCTCTCGTCTGGTCTGTATGAGGTACCAAGATTGGTGTGTCCTGATTCGAGAATGTTCCCATTGGGTTCTTAGTATTGCGTTCATCTTATGATGACTGTTCACGACGAAACTGAATCGCATTTAGGTTAGCACTGATCATTAAACCATGTGCATCTCGCACATACTCAAAAGCTATAAGCAAGAACAGCATCTGATTTGAGGTGATCCTTGACGGTAGCAGCAAGGTCTGCAAGATATTTGGTTATTTCTTCTTCTTAGGGGTCAGATAGGTTGATGGCGGGTTTGTGTTTAAGTAGTTCAAAGCCATGATATCGAAGCCTAAGTAACTTCTCTTGGCCCCGTAGGTCAACGACCTGGATGTCGTTATGGATCTAATATTCGATGTTGGATCTTCGAGCTTCCTGGTCGTTATCAAGAACACCGGACAAGAAGTACGGTTTCTCTTTTTCGTATCGCTCTGATCTTGTAAGAAAGTAAAAGTTGAAGGTGTCAAGTCCCTGAGTATTAAGTTCAAATTTGATATAGTGGTATTGCGATATGACTCGGTAACAAAGATAGTAGAGATAAAGAAGTATCATTAATATGTAATGATATGAATAGAATATTAGACGACGTTATATAGAGCAAGTAATCAACCAAAACCCTCAAAAGTCCATATCGTCAGTAAACGAACTCCGAGCATCATGGACCTCTCCTAAAAAAAATCACCACAAATCATAAATCCTCGTTGGCATCGTCCTCTTCTTCAAATCAATATCCGTGCTATTCCTAGTCACGTTCTGAATAGTGCATCCCTCAGTCTTGTAAGACTCAGCATACTGCCCCGTCAAGACAGTAGCCAACCACTCAATAGCTGTAACAGCATTGAGCACAAAGTTCTCAGGATGAGATCCAACAGTGTTTCTCTGGTATAGGATATTGGCGCCCACGGCGCAGTACCGCTCGATGAGTTTGTCGGTGTTCGCGATCGGACTGATCTCATCCTTGATACCCTGGTATGCAAGGATGGGCCATTGAGGAACACCGTGATAGCCCATTATACCATCACGGTTAATGACACGCTGAACACGAGGATCGCGGAATAATTTCTCGCCGTTCTTGAAAAAGTCAAAGATATCGACTCCAGAAAAAGCAGCGCCTGACTCAGCGAGGGTGTAGTTCTCTGCAGCCAAGAAAGCAGTCTTGTTGTTTTTTCCACTGCTCTTCAATTGCGAGAGGACGTACTTTCGCACGTCAGGATATTGGCTAGTCAAACCAAGAATCGCGCTTGGAGCAAGACCTGCGGAATCCTCGCCTGATATAGCATCCAAAACAGCAGTGACGTTGGGTGTCAAACCACCCAGCGCAGCACCAACAACAGTTCCTTGAAGATCAGGTGCATACTGAACGGCGAGTTCAGATGCCCATTCACTAGCCAATGCACCGCCGGAGTATCCCCAGAGAGCAACGCGGGGATCTGATGAGAGACCTAGACCGAGAGAAAGTACAGCGCGGATTGAATCGAGGGTCGCATGGCCGGACATGACACCAGCAGTGAATGAAGCAAGAGGACCTTCGTAGTCAGGCACGTTGAGAAAAACGCCCAGACCTAGAGCGGCGTCGAAAACTTGCGTGCTACCGACGCTATCGGGCGAATACGCAGTGTAACTGGGACTAGCATCGACGTCTGCCGAGTCATAGGGTACTTGGTATGATACAAGAGCGCTCTGGTTGAACAATAGAGCAGCAAGGCTATTTTCCCCAAGCTCAGGGACAAAAAGCGTCGTGACGGCCCATGTAGGCCTATACAGGCTATCCGTCGTGCGATACAGGATATTATACGTCGCAGAGCAGTTGCTGGTGATACGGGTCAAGTTTCCAGGTGCAGGGCGTATTCGAAGAACAGTACCGGGTTCTTTATTCTCGTAGCCTTCTGGGGCAGTATACCATGGATCTTGACTAGGCGGAAGAGGTTCAGATGAAACATCTCGTTTGTGAATATGTGATTGAGCGGCAGCAGCAAGGCCTAACCAAAGACTCAAAAGAGCCAGTGCACGTTGGAACGCCATTGTAAAGTATAACGTACCTGGATTAAAGTCTCCTGGTAAAACGTTGGGCGGGCTACCGTCTTTTTAAATTAATTCTTTTTCATGTTACGTGTGTTAATCTGACGCCAATGCACGATGGAGCCGAGGCATCCGTTACAAGGCTAACCGTGCCACAAGCTAAAGCCAAAACAAAACATGGTTTAGAAAAGTCTGGGCCATGTATTGTCTATAGTTCACAGCCGAGATGGGCAAAGTCATGACGAGAACTTTTGGTGGCTGGACGAATTAGCTTGCGAGATGACCAATTGGAAAGGTCAAGATGCGAAGATTGGTCCGATTTTCCGTTGGATGTTGCGGGGTAAGACGTCTTGTAAACTTGTCCGACGGAGCGAACGGTTTATTTTTGTTTCCGAGTGTTCTTACGTTGGATTGGGATGAGCCTTGCGAGGAATTGGTAGTGGTATTTTGGTGGAAGGATGCTTACATGGCTGATGGGGAGGGCAGTGTTTGGGGTCGTAATCATACTGTCACGGCGATGGAGCGGACAAACGCACGTCGGGCATAGAACCAAGCCTGGACCAGAGCCTTAATCAATTATACACCATTAAGAAACTCCATCGGCTCACTTTCCAGGCCTGGCTTTGCCCGCTGCGTGTTTGTGCGTTGGCATCATTAGCTCGGCCGTCGAATGCGGGGTTTGTTCAAGCAGCTTCAAGTGCTCAGTTACAACTCTTTCATTTCATGGCCGGAAGTTGACGCCCGCAATGAAAGTGTCCCAAAGCTTCGGATACTTCCATCTTGCAGAACAAGGTTTGATAACATCGGCAAATACCACGTTGTGTAACAGTTTCTCGGATTCTAATGATCTCAAGGCATGACGCCATGGATCGTGCTGGTCTGATCTGCCAGCGGAAATTTTTTTCTCAAAATTAAGCTACCAGGCTCGTTAGTGCTGTAACTCTTCCTCGCACCAAGTGCCGAGGAAAATGTCAGATTGCTTGCCGAAATGAAATGACTACTTTATTTGTTACAGTCTAGTCACCTAACCTAAACTCTCCCGAATTATCAAATAAACGTACCTAAAAGTCAAAATCTCAATATTCGGGCTAGCCTTATTACAATGCGACCTCATAGCTTCGTATTCATTTAAAATAAACTCTTTTTTAAAATTGCTCAAAGCCTTAACTTACTTAAATATCTCATCAAACTATCATTCTGTCGTCCAATAATGGGAGTTAATGACTTCGGCATTTGTCTGCCGCAAAGGCTTCTAATTATCCTGACCAGCTCACTTTTTTAAAAGATCGAGGGTTTCGGATTCATCAGTTGAAGTCTTGAGGTGGAATGTCGTACGGTAGTTATCTATTAAAATTTTCTCTTAGGTCGCAACTCCCGCAGAATCGCGAGTAACTCATATGACCATTACGACCCCACGCCTAAACTCGTGCTCCTTTGATACAGGATCCAAGATTGAAGCAACGTGGATCAGGGCAATATCTTGGACGTCCATAAAGAAGGCTAAGAACAGTAAGGTTAAACAACTCGTCAGTGCGGATGGCTGTGACCCGCAAGACTGGAATGTGTCAATCAACTCTCTCTTAGTGAAGAGAGAATAGATCCAGCGTCTATATGCAGTCGCATGTCTCGCTAAGCGGCTCTATAGTATATGTAAAGCGCGTGGCAGAGGATGAGGATAGATATTACGCTAGCGACGGTCTTGGGGATGGCGTTATCGGGGTTAGGACCAAAGTCAAATATACTGGCGATGTGAGCATGGCTAAGACACCCTTTACTGCATCTTCAACAGCGCCAGCTACAGATAGACCCGGGACAGTGACGAGTTCGCAACCACCGCTCTCAGCGTAAGACTTGAAGTGCTCATCGATGGGACATTGAGCCTTGGATTTATCAAGAACTGTACCTTGGACCTTGTAACGGTGTTGGAGTAGTTGTCAAGTAACATGGCTAGCGATAAAGCCTGTAGCACCGATAACGAGAAACCATGAGACAGCTGGAATTGCAGTGATAGAGGAAGGCATGGCAGGATGTTGATGAGGTTGGCTATTTAGGACAAGAGCGCGATATTATGTGACATTGGTTTGAGATTGTTAGCCTCAGGTTTGCCGAGAAGTATATATCTTTGTGTCTTGGTAACTTATGCCATCGTACAACCAGAATGTGGTGGTGGCCATATCGCTGTACGGGGTTACACGACACTTGCACACCAGACAATTCGGAGTCCGACTCCTGTGCGTCAATAACAATGGTCAGATAATCGCTAACCTCTTTCCTCAGTTCCATAGACCTATAGTCTGTTCTTGACCACCTAAAGCCTCTATAGTGTGCTGAGTCAGCGGGAAACACTACAAATCCATCTTGCTAGCGTGTCTGAGACGGAACTATTGAACAAATTTTTCTGGTTACAGGTCCTGTTTTGTGTCTGTAATATCCAGTATTAATTAGATGCGCGTTTATTGACCATTCTGTAATCTTGAGGCGAAGTCATATCAATATTGTTCTTTGCCAGAAATAAAAAACCACGCCATATTACATGTATAAAAATTGGGCATTTTATCTATAATACAGTATTCTACAGGGGAGACTCTTCTAGTTAAACTGCCATCTGAAATATCTCAATTGAGGGTTGTCACGTAGAAAGAGCGCTCATACACCATATCGAAACTCGCGGAACTTCTTCTGGTAGTAATACGTCGCGAGTCCACCAACGGCGCCAAGAACAAGTGGTACAGGAGCACGGCCACCAGTCTTGATGATTCTGGGCACAGCAGAGCCGGTCAAGAGGACACTGTTGGCGAGAGCAAGCTCGGATCCATAGTCCTTGTTGTTCTTGAGAAGATATCCTGCGCGGAATGTTAGACTTGAGTATTTGACGGGTTACAGGGAAACTTACCAGCATAGGCATATGAGACACCGAGACCAAGACCAGCGACGAGAGATGGCGTTGAGCGAGTTCGGATGTAACCAGCGGTACCGCCAGCGGCCACTGTAAAGAGGAATGGTCAATTGACTGACAGATCACATTGAGACACAGTAGAAGCACTTACGAAGACCTGCGAGAGTAAAGGAAGGGTGCTCAGCCATTTTTGAAGCGTCAATGGCGATAAGTTGATCGGTAACAAGACTTTGGAGTCGATGAAGCTTTGTCGGCATCAGCGGCATATGGTGGGCTGGGCTGTGAAAACAGCTGACAAATCCGATAACGACGGAAAATCATGGTCCCGAGGCTTATCGGAATAACGTGATCGCGTATCGATAAGGCAACATCACAAAGTCGCACTCTCCATTAATTACGAAACAAGAGGTATCTCATCGACATCGTTGGAAGGCGTAGCATTATGATAGCATAATTCATTTCGTGCGCTCTCGTAAAACATTGCGCACCCATTCCAGACCATCAGCCAGCCCCTCCCCAGTAACAGCACTCGAAGCTTGAACACGCTGGCGATTTCGCGTAGTATGAGCTTCAAAGATTGAGATATAAAGGTCATTCTCACGCATTTGGATGGTTTGTCAAGATACTGTTGTATCTCAAGTTCTTGAGTTAACTCGGCAACGCTCATGGCTTTCTGTTTCCGTTAGTTCTCGTTAACGATACCTGTCAAGATGCGTCACTCACTAGATCATCCTGCTTGTTAGCAAGGACTAAAAATGGCTGCATTTCCAGCATATCTTCCCTCAACAGGCCCTGTAGCTCAATCTTTGCTTCCAGTAGAGCCTCCCTGTCTGTGCTGTCGATGACGAATACGACGGCTTGTAGTCTGGACATGAAGCTTCTCCAACAAGGTCTCCAGTGAGGGTTTCCGGCGTAGTCGAAGATTCTGTACTGTTGGCTGGATTGGTAGACGTCAGTGATCTCGACAGCTGTTGTTGTCAGTACGAGGATTTCCATTGCCGAGAAATGGAGACGCACTCTCAACTGAGGGTATTACTACAGCTTCATTTCCGCTGAGTTTGTGTACGATTGTTGTTTTGCCAGCGAAGCGAAGACCAATCAAGCCAACCGTGATTGGCTCTTGAACCCATAGCTGAGAGATTGTGGCGCCCATAGTCAATCCTGTTGTTGCACTTATGTTGATATATTTAATACTCTGCAATTGATGCTTATTGACCGTGGGCGGAGCCGTGCATTTTATCTGATGCTGTAAGGCTGCGTTGTCCTTATATAGCCATCAGCGGGGACCAAAAAAGTAAGCGCTACGTTTAAACAACCAAGCCACCTTAACTATCGTCCTCGTTGCAATAGGGCCTATGAGATACCGCAAGAATATAAACTCTTAGTTTGACCTCCAGAATATATATGGGCATCAGCACAGTGAGACGACCTGGAACCAAGTGATGTAAGCTGTGCAGTTGACTGGCAAGATTTGGGTCTAGATTGCTAATGAGATTTGATATATCAACGCAGGGTAACCCCAAGACTTTTGTTTAATATCCCTCAAGTCCAAAGCATCGTTCAGTGGAATTAACACCCCCAGAGGAGTCCTTTAGTGAGTATCCGCATTTACTTGTGCTTTGCTTGTAGTGGTTACATCTTTCGTCGCATAATCGCAGTTCAATAAATGTTGGATCAAGTCGTCCCGCCTGATCTGATGAGTGCACCCAAGGATTGAGTTTGGACAGAGCACATGCAGGCTCCCGACCTTATCCATAGTGCTTCTGGCACTACATACTTTATTTGCTTGAAACCTCCTCCTGTCAAGCGGACAGTAATGACTCGTTGTATAATGCTTCTGAATGCACTCGAGACAGAAACGATGTCCACAGGGTGTAACTATCGGAGTTATAAATACCCCTATGCATATGGGGCATATTAGATTGTCATCTATCTTGCCAACATATTTCAGATTGCCGAAATCCACAAGATTATTTACATCCTCGCGTGTTATTGAATGGTGCCTGGCTTCACATGCCGCAAGACTTTCGATGGACCATGTAACAGCAACCGGTTGCGCTTTAGATGTTAATTAGAAAGTACAACATCTCAGGCTGCCTTAATTACCAATTGTGCCCCAATGGAGGTTGGTAGTTTCTCTAGTATGGAATATGTCGTGGATGAGAATACTGGTATCGTCTTGATGGCTAGGTTGACGATGGTCTGGCATGGATATATAGAAATAGGATTAGATAAGCAGAGAGATTGAGGGTAGAGAAAACTGGGAAGTGAATGCAATTGTGAAAATAGGATTTCAAGTTATAGACAAGTCATGAATTGGGTCATGGAAAGATGACTCGACATTGACTACGTCACTACTACGTAGCATAATTACTGATATGTATGAACTGCGGTCCTCGCGACTACAGTAGTACCTACGGAATAATTAGTAAGTTGCCGATCAAAGGTTAACTTCGTGAAACTGGCTGCAGTGGGGGCGGGCTGCTGGGGGGAATGGGGCGTGGCTGACCCTGACTTGCTTGTTAGACCATATTGACCGGCTCAATAAATGAAGTCATGGGCATAGGTATGTAATTGATTGCGTAGACCTAGATATAGATACTGAGTAGCAAAAGAAGCCGTCAGGGCTTGGTCGAGGAGTCCAGTACCTTACATGGGGGAACGGAGGTATTGTACGGCTTCGATGGAAGCCAGACATTTATGGCAATACAGGGCTCATTAGACAATAAATAAAATCTGCCTCTGGTACAAGCCTCCAGAAGTGAATCTTTTTTCACCTCTCAAATTCCAACTGTAGCAGTACTCAAGCCCTTATGGAGTAAACAGTCCTATCCGGAGACAGATTTGACAGTCCACCATTTTGAAGTCACTAGACCCTGAAGGAGTGTGCCACGCGTTTGTGGGCTCAAGTAAGAGACACCATGACAGCAAATCAGCCAATTAGACTACTTTGCCAAGAGGTGTACCTGGAGGGTTAGGGGAGGGGGAGAAAAACACGATTCCTCAAATTGTGGATAATCAGAGAATTTCGGTGTTGACTAAATGGATTTCCCCGCCCGCGCTAGGACGGACCTTTTTAGCGCGGACCCCTGGATTTTCACATTGTAGTATGGAGTATGTACAGAATAGGTACTGTAGTACAGAACAAGTGATGGAGAAAACCATCTCAGCCAATTAGCAATCTGAATTCGTCAATCCGGCAGCAATCCGGCTCCTAAGAATACATACAGGGGTTCAGGTAAATACCTCCCGCATTATACGTAGCGTAAACTGACGTTCTAACATCAAAACATTGACATCATAGGGGACCAATCTACCATGGACCAACATGGGTCCTGAAACTCCCAATAGGTAAAAACTGCTCGATCTCCAGCTTGGTTTCTCTTTACCAAGATCGTCAGGTATATACACTACAGTACAATACAATGTGCCATTCACTTACATCAACCTATTTTATCCCTTGCTCTACTTCAGCAGACAAGGAACGATTGAGTCAGTTGTTGTCCGGCTCGAAAAGTTGCTGTAAACCTGGCCGATATCGACCTTCCCCTACTCGCACAGTTACAACGGCTTGCTCATCATCAGCATCTCTCTCTTCCAGGAGATTCAAATGCAAACAATCGCAGCTGCTGGTAAGTTATGTTGCACATATCATTCTTCGATATTGTATGTTTATACTAACAGTGCTCTCAATAGGCTACAGACAGCGATCAAGTGTTTGAATACGTTGGAGAACCGCTGGGTAACTTCGCTGTGTTTCAGACGTCAGCCATAGCTGGCACGCTATTGAACGACACTGGACCTCCTCATACCGCGTGCCATAAGCAAGAGCCTTGCCATCGACGCAATGTTGCAGAACCTCGACATGGCAGCGAGCTAAAGACTGTCGCGCAACAACACGACGCCTTCAACAAGCCAGAAGGTTCGCACAAGACCAAATATAAAAGCCATCAGCCAAGACAACACAGTCGCCGACCAGACATGATGCTCATGAATTCTCGACACCAAACTGCAGCGCAGCCTGTGAATTCCTTCTGTATGTCTTGTCGAACAGGAAATACGCCGAGATGGCGCAATGGCCCTGAAGGACCTAGAACGCTTTGCAACTTCTGCGGCCTGTTGTATGCCAAGAGACAGGAGAAGCAACGGCTTCGGTTATCAAGTCATTGCAGTAACTCTGATGTCTCACGACAGGAAGAGCTGGATTAGCCTTGCCCAAATGACAAGCTACGACAATCGCATTTGATACGCACACTGTTGCCAAGAGGCTTATGAGGAGATGGTCAGCTACAAGCTGCCGTTAATGTAATACACGAAAGTGGGAGAAAACGCCGGGAGACAAATATTCAGGTTTCTTTGTATAAATGAATCATTCGAGGCAACGATTAACGTTAAAATACGAGTTTACGACCAATTGTTTATTGAAAAGTATTTTATAAAATTGGCCTTTGTGCATTGCACTCTGTCTGTTAGCAAAACAAGTAGCAGCTTGCCTCCTACTAAAGGCCATACTCATGGGAGACTTTCAAGGTCTACACTAACATTTAGTGGGGGGGTCTCTGGGTCTCAGGGTCTGTTCAAGGAACAGTTATGCGGGAGACTAGACAGGGATTGGGGTTTTCCGCGTCCAACTAGAGGCGCCGGAGGAGAGCCCGTACATACAGGCATTGATATAACAGTTTTTAGAGGCCAGTTTTACGACTGTGGCTTGGTTTTCGGCGCTATTAGGGGGATAAAACCGGAGCATCTTCTCCTGTACCTGGCACAGCTGGCTAAGCGACTTTACCTGGTGGCAAAAAAGTGGTCGCTGGCCCGTAATCCCAGTGACGGACAAATAAGAGTACTGGGCTAAGTTAGGGGCATCGTGGCTGGTTTCGCTGGACCAGGATCATCGCCACAAAGGAAAAAAGACGTATTCGACAATTGGGATTTTCCAATGATATGACGAGAATATTACGGGAAATCGCTTTGTACTGTTACAGTATTGTTTAATCACAAAAGTCCCCATAGACCGAAGCACATGTGATTTATTTCTGACATGTTCTCGTCCAGTCGGGCTATCTCAAATTGTCGTCTCAGTTCCTTACCTATTGTGGACAACCCATAGTCTAGACTCTTGTTCTCTCCCCTGGCTGCGCCGCGGTGGCAAAGCTAACCCCGACGCCCAATGACAATTAGGCACTCATAAGACCCCTCTGCAATCTGAGGTTTTCCTCGACAGGCTTCTTGGGTCTATTCCTTCGGGGCCAACATGATCGAGATCGACAAAATGTCGACTACCGTGAATGCTCCTGTGTCGGAAGTTAAGCGGGAGGACGAAACTGCACGGTACGTTTACCCCAGGGATCATCGTTCTGTCTGACATCTTCCAGCGGGGTGCTTACTATGGGATTTACAGCTACGATGAGTTTCTTCGCAAAACCTGCAGGCCTTACAGTCAGGTTTCCTCAGCTGGACTTGAGAAATCACCCGATAACGTTCTCACGAGTCTCGCTCAATTGGCAACTTGTCAAACCAACACTGAGCGCTCACTCATATCTCTATTTGATGAATCCAGGCAGTACATTGTCGCCGAAGCAACACCCTCCACATCCCTCATATCAAAACCGCATTTAGAAAACAGCGACGATAAACTGTGGCTGTGCGGGACGCATATCCCACGCGCCGAAGGAGTCTGCCAATACACGCTATGCGCTACTGAAGATATTCTACAAACTTCTTCATCGCCGGAGCTGCCGGTTATTGTTGTACAAGACCTCGCCACAGATCCAAGGTTTGCCTCGAGCCCGCACTGTCGCACTGGCAGCCTAGCCAGATTCTATGCCGCCGTCCCTATACGCTCTCCCCGGGGCATCAACATTGGAGTCTTGTGCGTCATAAGCTCTACACCAGGTGCTGATTGGCAAGAAAAGCACTCGGATATCTTGCGGGGCTTGTCGCAAACCATCGTTGACCACCTCGAGGGTAATCGGATCAAGCATTCCCTCAAGCGCAGTACGGCAATGAGCCTGGGTCTCCAAAGGTTTACCTCGAGAGGCGTGCTTCCATGTAGAAAAACTATAAAGAATTCGACTAATGATGCACAACCTTGCGAGTCCCATCTTGGGAGCGGGAACCAAACCGAGGCCGACCAACATACACCAAACTCTACTACACAGCCCATATCCTTGGAGATCCAAAAGACACAATGCTGCGAATCTACGTCAACAAACCCTTTTTCTAAGGCAGCCACAATCGCAAAGGAGGCCATGGGTGCGGAAAATTGTGCCTTTTTCAGTGGAGATTCTCGAGACTTGCACTTGGTTCACTCACCAGGAACAGATAATCAATACGATTTCTCTCTGGATGCGTCATGCCTTAGCCCCGGCGCTTACAGCAGTAGAAGTGAGAGCGAAAACTCAGATTCCCAATTACAGCTCCCTTGCCAACTTCTCGGATCCTCCAATGACCTCGCTTCAAACCGTACTCAAGATGTTGGCCATGTCTCTCAAGTCTTCCTCTCTCATATGCTTCGAGAATATCCAGAAGGTCGCGTATGCGACATTGGCTCTCAACAACCCAAACAGAACCCTTTGTCGGCAGAGATGTCTTGTAGAAACGGCCAGGAAACGTTGTGGTCCGCATACGAGCAACGAGAACTATTGCAGGCTTTTCCTGGAGCACGAAATATTGCATTTATCCCTATTTGGGATCCTCAGAAAGGCGAACTTTCAACTGGTGGCTTTGTGTGGTCTAGAACACCTCGACCTGAGTCCGACAGAGACAGTGAGCTAGCGTTTTTTAGGGCACTCGGGATACTCGCAGCGTCGGAGGCTTTTCAGATTGAAACCTTGGCCGCTCATAAAGCCAAGTCAGATGTTCTGGGCTCAATCTCCCATGAACTACGCTCGCCACTTCACGGAATTACGCTTGGTCTTGAGCTGCTCAATGATTCAGGCTTACGTGCAGGACAGCAAAACATAGCTCACCTGATTGGAACATGTTGTCGTACCCTTCTTGACACAACCGAGCATTTGTTGGATTACTCCAAGGTCAATCAATCGGTGGAGCCAGATACTTTACATGACAATATTTCTGAGCGATCTGGGTTTGGAGACGTCCCTCCCACTGGTGAAGAAGCCTTGGACAAGACTGTACAACTGGAAGAGATTGCAGAAGATGTAGTTGAGAGCGTCTATGCTGGCCACAGCTACCAACACGCATCAATTGCTCATATATTCAGCCCATCAAAAAGTCGAGCCAGCGCAGACCTCGGAGCCATGCAACGATTGGATTCCATGGAGGCTGCAGAAGAGAATCAATCGAGAAACATCAAACTGGATCCACAAGGCCAGACAGGACTCGTGCCCGTCTTCTTGCTTTACGATCCAACATTGTCGTGGAGCTTTCGGACACGGGGCGGTGCGATCCGTCGTATCATCATGAACCTGCTTGGAAACTCCCTCAAATACACCTACCAAGGCTTTATCAAGGTATCAATGACTCAAACTAGGACAGAAGATGGAATGAGCCACAAACGCATGATCAACTTGGAAGTTGAAGACACAGGCCGTGGGATCAGCGAGGATTTCCTTCGAAATACCATCTTCAAACCCTTCTCACAGGAGGACCAGCTATCAACTGGGACGGGGCTGGGGCTAAGCTTCGTCCATAGGATTACATCCCAACTTGGCGGTACCATTTCCATCGAGAGTCAAGTCAACGTTGGTACCAAAGTTTCAATATCGTTACCCATGCTGACGGGCACTGATTACCCAACTTCCGACACCTCAAATACCAGACAACACACAGGACAGAGCAGATGCAATGGACTTCGCGTCCGTGTTAGTAGTCCGACTCAAAGTTCTGAAACTAATATTCAAGCTGGGCCATCATCTGCTGATACCCTCATAAGAAAACTGTGCTGCGATCATTTAGGCATGGTGCCGGACGTGGTATCAGGCGCCGACCAGCTAGCTCCTGATGTTGTTATTGTACAAGGCAATTCGGAAGAGAGCCTCATAGAGCCAGTACCCTCGTGGCCAGAAGCACCGGTTCTGGTGGTATGCAACAACGCGCTTGTCGTTCAAAGACACGAGTCAGCATATGCTTCTGGACAGACGAAGGCATATGACTTTATTGCACAACCGTAAGTTTGTCAAACCATGACATGACTCTTTTCTAACTATGTTCTAGCCTAAGCCCGAAAAAGCTGGAGAGGGCAGTTTCCAGAGTCATTAACATTTGGGCCGAGTCAGAAGATAGCCCGCAAAGGCTGATGACGATATCACTGCCGACTCCTTCAGACACAGCATCATGTGGGAAACCACCAACACCAAACTCCTCAGCCATAAGTCCTTTTGGTGGTCTTGTTCCATCTCAAGATTACTTCCAAACACCGCAGTTCCTCCTAGTGGAAGATAATCCAATCAATCTCAAGATGCTGACTTGCTTCATGAGAAAGCTTCAAAAGCCGTATTGCACTGCAGTAAATGGACAGGAAGCGGTGGATGCTTACAAGGGGACACCGGGGCAGTTCAAGTATGTACTCATGGATATATCAATGCCGGTAATGGATGGTCTAGAGGCCACGCGTCAGATACGTGCGTTTGAGCGATATAATGGGATTTCTGCGTCAAAGATCTTGGCCATCACGGGGTTAGGATCTGAAGGTACACGAGAAGAGGCAACCAGGAGCGGTGTTGATGTTTTTATTACAAAGCCTGTCAAGTTGCGTGAGTTAGAGGTAGTTATTAGCAGTTAATCAAGGAGGATCTCAGTAGGCAAGTGATGTTTTACAGACAGTGTCGCAGGGGAAAAAGGTTATGCAAATACTGTTTGGAGAGCGTGGCTGGGGATATACATTATTGTTCAAGATACCACTTCAATATTGATCAGGTTGTGTTTGGTGAATCTTTCAAGACAGCGAGTTGTCGTTCAAATGGCCGACGGAAAACGAAATGCAGCGCTTAACATATCACGGTTCTCACAGCTGCTTACCAGTGGCAAGAGACTGTGATTCGCGTTAGCTATGGGAGCCCGGCGGGTGGGAGTGCTCGATGTTGATTGTTTCGTCATGCGTGAGAGTTTATGAGCCTGTCTCCTTTCCATCTCAATCAACTCAACTTTCCACCTCATCAACTCACTTTCTGCCTCCATCAACTCACTTTTACTCTCTCCCCTTCCGGAGATTCCTCCTTTCTCATCTCTGCATCCATCGCAGACGGCTCAGGACAAGCAGCACGAGGTAGGTCGCGCATTCGCGCTTCAGCTCTTTCGCAAAGCCAGCTCTAACCATCCGTTTCAGAAGCAAACTCTCAAAGAGAACAGCACTTCACACACAATGACAAGCCAAGATGCCAACGAAGAGCCTCTCAAATCGTCGATGTACCCCGAGCTCCACAACTACGTCGCCGAGAGCCTCGATGAAGATGACCTCGAATACTCAGTCCGCGATCACGACACGAAAGTGGACATCAAACAAGTCTATGACACCAAAATCATCGGTCGCTTCATCTGCCGCAGGAAAAAATGCGGTTTCCACTGCTGGCACAGCAACTCGATCGCCATCACGATCCGCGAGTATGAAGACAACTCTTACAATGTCCTTGTGTACTACCAAAATTGCAGCAAGTGCAGGAAACCGACCCGCGCAATCCTTGACAAATTGTCATACTCGGACAGAGTTGCGTACCGCCTAAAGAAATGGAATGGCATTGATGCCAAGCAGCTCGTGCGCGAGGTGGAGTCCAATGGAGATCACAGGCAAGATTTGTGCGAGGGGTGTAAGAAAGGCCACTGCGGCAGGAATAAATGGGGGAGTAAAAGCATTCGAGCAATGATTTGAGATTGCTTGGTCAGCCTTTGGGATGTTGAGGATGTTGGGGCTGAACAAGGGAAGCTGTTGAGGACAAAGCCTGCTTCGACACTGCCGGTAACTCTGATAAACATTATGAACTTCGAATGAACAGACCAACTCTTGAAGCATTCTTGGATCTTAGTGATATTTAACGAAGCGTGCTTCAAGTGAAGACCAAACACAAGTGAACTGAAATCAACGACACGGAGAAATGCTCGTGTCGGAGTTCCAAGTGAGTCGCACCATAGCCCATAGATGTTTACTGGATCTCATTGACAAAATATTGCAATTAAGTGCACTAAAAATGCTCAGACCTCAGCATTTATAATTTTGCAGCCGCATTCAATATTTTCACAAACAAATTCTAACCAATCTCCCCTCTCAGTTGGGACACAATAAGTTCGCCCGTCGCAAGTATCTTGGCGGCCACGATGGCCACCCAACCACAACTCACCCTCTGCTACCCACAAAGCCAGCACAACAAAGGCAGACTTAAGTGCAAAAAAGTGCCAAAAACATACAACAGCGGGGATTCGCTGGTCGTCACCGACCCAACTACTAATCCGCCCCTTACAGGCTTGACTATAGGAGAGC